>JAOBYG010014678.1:0-12801 GCA_025403545.1 Epizoanthus stellaris | reverse complement strand
GGGGGGTGGAAGTGGTGGGGCTTATAACCGGGATTTTACGGTGTGCTGAAATAAATCTGCTTGGGACTGCTCAATTGATAGTGAAAAGCGCAGAAAAGGATATTAACGTACACTTCTAAAATATCCAAAGTAATCTCCGATCAGTTTTCATTTTTTTTAAAGGATCTTTCTCTTAACAAGAATATGCAGATCTAGACTGACAAATATCGTATTCCTGTGGCTCTTGCTTTGTGAGAATTCTAATTATGGATAACTTATTAAATGCAAATCGTCATTTTTGTGTGCAGTTTGGACAATCAAATCAAGACAATCAAGATCAAAATGAGCAGCAATCTGATGTATTCTTAGGCATATAGAGATCTTTGTATAAATGGTTATCATTAGAATAAATAGAGTACTTAAAAAAATCACATGACAAAATAGAGTATCAAAATTAGTTCTAAATTTTGTTGACTATTCCAAAATGCCACCGATAAATCAGTGTCGAAAGTTTGTGAAAGTTGTAAAGAAATTTATGCAATCTTTGGCTGCATGTGTGGAATCTCATACCTTGTTTTATAATTTTCACAAATGATTGATGCAGAGTTCTTGCTTGCATTTTCGCATACGCATATAGAACGTGGCAGAAATATTAACTTGGAATTTGGCAACCTAATTTGGGGAATTTTAATGTAAAAAATGTCACACAAGATTCCGTATTGAAAGTCATTATCAGATAGGCTAGTAGAACGGCTTGTAGTCGTTTGTTTGTTTGTTTGTGACATTTTCTGCAAGTGTCAGCAGAAACGCAGACAATTCTTGGTTTGCATGTGACGGTCATAGCCGCCATGTTGGTGTACAATAACAATTGAGTTGTAATTACTTTATTTTGTTCTGTACACCAACATGGCCGCCATGCCCTTTGTCATTTGAATCTCTGGGGATTGAGTGAAAACCAGCAATAGGACTCACGGTCGCTTCTAGGCCTGGCTTCCTCGGTCAGAAACTGATATATCAGAGAGGAGGTGACAGACCACAACACTGGCATTGGCCTACTCTTATCGACAAGTTTGTGGGTTCTTTTAAGTCGCCCGATACTGAGAACGTCGAGAGACTAGACCAACAGTTTAACGGCCCTGTCCACGGACGGTGTGGCGAAAGAGAAGGTCGCACAAATTCAATCCTCAACATGGCCGGGGATTGAACCCGGGACCTTCTGGTTGGCAGTCAGCTGAGATCTATCCGACTGAGCCAACCATGCTCACATCATCTGTGCTAAGCGTATGTATGTATGTAGACATTCTTTTGAAACAAAGTTCCATTTTGATTTGCAGCTCCATCTGCACCACTTGACCCGAAGACAGATGTAGTATTTCTTCTTGATGCTTCTCATGGGGTGAATACTGGAGATTTTGATCTTCAGAAACACTTTATAGTATCATTGGCGAACCAATTCTTCATCTCCCCGAAAGGCCCTCGTGGAAGTGCAATAATATATGCACAAAATCCCCTAACAGTAGCAAGCTTTACAGATCCAAATTTCAACGCAAAAGTGAGAAGTGTTCCTCCGCTTGGAACACCGAGAAGGATGGACAAGGCACTGGAGCATGCTGCCCAAGTATTGGATAAAGAAGCGAGGAAAGGACCCAAAATAGTGATTTTATTGACAGCTGGCAAAGATGCCCAAGGTGCCAAGTCTCTCAGTGAAGCCAAAAAGTCCCTCCGTGATCTCGGTGCGCAGATTTACGTGGTAGCCATTGGGCGGGAGCCAGATGCGCATGTGTTGTCCTCAGTAGTTGACAGATCCAAAGACATTTTCAGGATACCAAGGACAAGTGATCTCGCATCCCACGCCAGACCAATAGCAAATACTAGTAAGTAATCGAAATAATGTTGTGTCTATATTCAGCAGTTACCTAAGGGATTATTTCAATGGTTGTAATTTCAAAAGATTTTCGCGGGGATTGTTACAGTTACAAAAGTTGTGTGTCCATGTGCGTATTTGTTGTGAGGTGTGCAGTTGAATTGTTTGTGTTTGTATCAGTATATTAGTGTAAAAAGCTATGTGAGGGTTGTGTTTCATGCTGGATCCGTAGGTATCCAACAGTGCTAAAAACGGGTAAATATTCCAAGCTTGTCATTGTTCTGAATAAGAACACCAGGATTCTGGTATAACAGAAATTTTGGCTTCCCAGACGGAATAAAATGATAAACCGGTAAGGATGAGAGCGACCTCTGTATACACTACATATACAGTACGCATGCAAGTCCTAACTGGCGTTCTAAACTTTTGTAAATGTGTGAGGTTTCTCAAAAATAATAGAATCATAAAATGAAGTCCATATTTATGTATTTTGTTTTATGATCGTACACTGTATATTCATCTTCGTTAGGATTTCTTTATTATCTCTTTTCTTTTCCGCAACTAACAAAAACTGTTAATACTGTCAATTAATAAATCATGTTCTATGTACCTTAAATATATACAGTTAGATGTAAAATCACAACATTATGCTAATACTAGTTAACATTGTAAACACGTGTTACATGAGCCTATTATTATGTTAAGTTGCTACATAATCATCAGGGCCCAGTTGCTCTAAAGTGGGTTAACTTTAACCCAGGGTTAGGCCAAATTTTGAATGAGATTTCTTTATCTAGGAATACGTAATCCGGTGCTTATAAGGTATTATTGAAACATTACTCAGAAACCCAGTTACGTAAACGCGACATGACGGCCCAAATCCGGTCTATAAAGAAGTAAACCCAACTGATGGTTAAAATTTTAACCCAGGGTTAACGTTAACCCACTTTCGAGCAACTGGGCCCAGGGGTATAGAGCTCAAAATCACTTGTTCTGTTTTACTCCTTAGACTTGCATATGTTATGCCATTTGGTCATACCTCAGTTACAAATTAGTCGATAACAAATGTCAGTTTTCTAGCCTGCAGTACCCCTTTAATGACGCTATACTCGCACGAAATAAAACAGTAAGAAGGCAGTTGTGAATTTAAATCACATTATTAGGTCAGAACTTTGAAATAATAGCCGTGGGGTAGGGACGGAGGTGTATCGAGAAGACTTTTGATGACTCATTTGATGGCGGCTAGGGTGGGACAATCTCGAGGTTAGAAGGAAAGTTAACCAGCTAACAGTTCTACAAAGCGGTTAATAACCACATAGCTGGAACGCCCAGCAGCACCTTCGATCTGATTGACCTGCTCCATTTATTTTAAGTATCGTATTCGAACTAGTTTGACACTCTAATTAATTTTTAGATTTTAAAATAAAGTTGGATGTAGATGTAGATCTTGTTAGATAAACTAACAGCAGTTGTAACGGTGACATTTGTACACATATTATACATATCCCATTTACTTCTTGTGTAATTCGAATTGGGTTAACCGGGAAGCTCACAATAAATATGCAATGCCAACTCAAGTTATCAGCTCAGTTGTTATATGCCACATGCCTCAATTTGTTAGTTTTCTTCACTGTAACGAATGTATTAGTTTGCAGCAAACACAGAAATACTGACTGAACTTTATTCTAACTATTAGTCAAAAAGTGCAAAGCTCTGGTGGACTTGGCATTTATTGTTGATTCATCTGGAAGCATCAGCCGCAAGAACTGGATTAGGCTGAAGGAGTTCCTGAGATATATTGTTAATGAGTTTGATATTGGACCCGATGCAGCACACATCGCTGTGGTTACGTACAGTTCAAAACCAAAGCTTGAGCTGAAGTTCAATGACCTTCAGGGAAGTCAGCTAACGTCAAGAGCAGTTGCAAGGAAACTCGATGAGATGAAACATCAAAGAGGTGTGACCTATATTGATAAGGCGTTACGAATGGCAGAAAGAGAAGTTTTTACTGAAGCTAATGGAATGAGAAGAAAAGTACCTAAGGTAATAACCGTTTCTTTGTTCTTTATTCATGTTTATCTTTCGTTTTGCAATTCGTTTATTCTTTTGAGCAAGTGCAGTTGTCCAGGCGAGGAAAGAGTTTAAATAACGTAAGGATAATGAATTAAACATGTTTAAAATCTTATTACTCTTTCTCGACACACAAAAAACTTTGAAAATCTTAGTATAAATTCATAAAATACAAAATATATTTCGCTTTTTCAAGCCTCTTCAGTTATTATCATGCTGGTTCAATACAATACAATACAATACAGTACGGCACGGCACGGCACGATACGATACGATACGATACGATACGATACGATACAATACAATATGTTTATTGTGCACTCCCCTTGTTTTTTTTAGGGGCTTCTGGTATGGTTGACCTTGTTCCAATAAGAAATATTAAATAAATCAGTGAATATAAATCTGTTTCTTGTCGTTTGTCTTTACTGTTTTTATATCGGAGGAAAAACAGAGGTGAAAAACAGTCACTTTTTGGTTCGTTTTTCTTCACTGGAGGGATATCGAAATTAGAAGAGGGGTATTGCCTGATATTTGCCCAGTGAGAGTGTACCATGTGACCTATTTTAGCCAATGAGAGCGTACAACATTTTTTGTTTGGGTTATAAACTGTGATATAAACACGCCGGCAGTTGTAGAGCACCAGAGAAGTTTCAGAGGAACACGAGGCGAAGACGAAGCTCTACAACTTTCGGCGTGATTATATCACAGTTTATAGACACAAGCAGCCGCTTTATATTGCTTTTATAAAATAGAAATAAGCCGAAGATAAAATGAGTGCCTTTATCGTCTGATATATAACACTCATTTTGCCATCTGTTAACCAATCAAAGCGCGCGTTATATCTATCATATTTGATAATGAATTACTATATCAGACCAAATCTCGTACTTTAGCGGCTAACAATTTTGTTTTGAAGTTGAATTTTAGGATTGTTCTGTTGGCAATAGAAAATGAATATAGGGGCCTGATTACATGGTCATGGGCGAATTTCAGCCCGGACTGAGTTTCCGGCAGCCCGTTTCCGCGGGCTGAGACTTTCAGTCCGGTTTCTTAAACAAATACTCATAAAAATGAGTCTGCGATTTCAGCCCGGGACGAAATTCAGCCCGGGCTGAAATTTCAGCCCGGCCAAACGGGCTGAAATATTCCATGTAATCGCAATTACATTTAAACCCGGGCTGAAACAGAACTTGGACATGCACAGTAGTTTTGTTTTCTTGCTGTTTTCGATGAAACAGGATAGTTTTAAACCCGTTTGAGAGCCTGATTTCAAATGCACCCCGGCTGAAATTCATCGACATGTAATCGCAACGAAATCTCAGCCCGCTCAACCGGGCTGAAACTCAGCCCGGGCTGAAATTCGCCATGTAATCGGCCCCTAAAAGCATTTTTATATAAACTATTGGAAGTTTTACATCACACATTGAATCCCATTTCTATTCACTCTCTCGCTGGCGGGATAATGTTTTGAAAAGTAATAATATGTTATTACTTGCTTTATTTCAGAAGTTTAACCAAGCTGGGAACAAGAGAAGAATCTCCGAGATGTCGTTTTCTACGATGTAAGTCACCTCAGAGAGCCGCTGATATTCACCAAAGACTTGTATAACTTCCGGTTGTAAAATTGATCAACAGTCCAACAGAACACAATTAGTCATCAGAATTCCTAGGATATTCCAGACCACTGATACGACCAACAAGCACAAACATAATGTATTAGTGTTAGCAAAGAAATCTCTTCAGGAAAAATGCCAAAGTTCTACCAAAAACTTGATAGCGGCGAGACGACAAAAAACCCAAAAGAGAAAGCAGGTTTTTTTTCCATTTTGTTCTTTCGTTGGGTGAACCAAATTATAGAGCATGGTAAAAAGTGGCCCCTAACGATAGAAGATCTCTATCCACTCCTTCCAGAAGATGAACCAGAAATTCTCACAAAAAAGCTAGAGGAGAGCTGGAACCGAGAATTGCGCGAACACAGTGCGCATGCGCTAAGTGTTGCAGATGGAGGAAAGCCTGGTGACAAGCCAGGGCGACCACGCCTGTGGAGAGCCATATTGAGATTCCTGTCATCGAGCCAGTGTGCCCTCGTCATGTTGCTGGCGGCTTTGAGATCAGTCAGTTTGCTTCTCATTCCCGTTCTCCTGTACTTCTTACTACGCGACATTACTGATATTCCAGCAGGGAACGAATGGACGTACATCTGGGCACTGTGTATCTGTGTGTGCGCCGGGATGGTGTCATTGTCTGTCGCACACTTCCAGTTCAGGTCCACCCTTCTGGGGATGAGGGTCAGAACCGCCATCACTGCCCTTCTCTACAAAAAGGTACTCAACGCAACGCAACGCAACGAAACGCGACACAACACAACGCAATGCGACGAAGCACAATACCATGCTATACATTACTATAGATTACAATACAATATAATACAATAGAAGGCATTACAATACATTACATTACGTTACAATACATTGCATTGCATTACATTGCCATACTTACCATACCATGCATTACCATACCATACCACATACCATACCATTCATTACTATACCATGCCATACCACCATACCATGCCATGCCACGTCATACCATACCATACCATACCATACATTACTATGCCATACCATACCACCATACATTACCCGGCATACCATACCATGCCATACTATACCATAACATACCATACTATGCAATACCATACTGTCATACCTCCTACGATACCATTCCATACCATACTATACCAAACGTTACCATACAATACCAAACCATGCCACATCATACCATACCATGCCGTACCACTACCATACCATGCAATACCGAACCATACCATACCATGCTATACTATACTATACCATACCTTATCATACCATACCTTATCATACCATACCATACCATTCCTTACCATACCACACAATACCATACCACACCATACCATACCATTCCACACCAGTCCATACCACACCACACCATACCATACCATACCATACCACACCATATCATACCACACAATACCATATCACATCACACCATACCTTACCACACCACACCAATCCATACCATGCAATGCCATACCATGCCATATCATACCTTACCATACCATTAAGTACAATATTGGTTTCTTCCAACATTTTTGCAAGCAGTGCTAATTATGTTCACTGTTGGTAGGTACTGCGGGTATCAGCAAGCCACGTGACTGGGAATGGCGGATCTGGAAAAGTTCTCAACCTCGTCTCTAACGACGTACATCGATTCCACGTCGTGTTTCTTTCTCTTCCGAATGCAATCATGGCTCCAGTGGAGGTTGTTGTCGGGATCTGTCTGCTGTGTTGGCTGGCCGGTTGGTCAACACTCAGTGGACTTTGTGTAATATCAGGGGCAGTCTTAGTGCAAGGTGGCTGTGCAAAGGCGGTTGCCAGGCTGCGGCAGAAGGCTGCTTCAGTTTCTGACCGACGAGTGACTCTGATCCGAGAGATAATCGGGGGTATACGGGCAGTGAAGATGTATTCGTGGGAAGGCTCATACAGTGAAATCATCGGAACAGTGCGCAGGTGAGTTGGAACTGTGTCAATTGTTTTACTCTCCGTTACAGCAGACGTTTATTGGTGACGCGTTCAGAAAACTAACCTGGGTAAAGCATTGGCCAAACGGACTCGCGAGTTAATGCACGTCAGCACAAGTTTGCCAATCCAAACGCGTGTATTTGCAAGAAGTGGCCAAACGGACTTGCAAGTCGCTTTGTGAAACGTGCATCACATAGACCTCAAGTGACCCGCGCCAGGCGGGTCTGGCCCGCATTTGAACGTTTAAACCCGCTGACCCGCCGCGACTGAGTAAAAACCCGCATTTGTGTTCAAGCTCTGCATTTTTGATAAAATCAGCCAATTCCTAAAAGAATCTTAATTTTCATGCCGTGATTCCTACAAATAACAAATAAATGGCTCGTAAAACATGTTGAAAAACTACACGAATTGTGAATAAAATGTTTTCCAACGTAAATAACGTGTTTCAACCGAAAAATACTTTGTTTACTGATCGATCGAGTGCACAAACTGCCCGGTGCAAGTTAACTTCCGGTGCCAGCCTCGGTTTGAAGCGGCCATGCTTTCCGGCTTTTCCTGTGGCGCTCGTAAAAACACATATGACCAGCATTTGGGGTTCTCAAACTTGAGGTCTATGCTACAGTCAGTTCAACCGGTACAGGCGTCCGCGGGGCTCGACGACATAGAAGAAAAGTAGTGGAAAGAGGTAAGGTTTTGGTTATTAACTTGTAGGTATGAATTAAATTCAGTGTCAAAATTAACTTTGTCGTCTAGCATAGAGCATAATGCAGTAGTTTAGTCGAATATTTGTACAATCAATTTGTCTCAAAAGATTTCGAGCATGCCATACACAAGATTGCTTGTTATACATAGTTGAAGGACTGGCCTGGCTAAGAACCAAATATATATTATATTCAAGTAGCGACAAGGATATGCAAATCGTTTCCAAAAGATGGAAACGCCCTCGATGGCATAAACTGTAAGGCTACTGTAGCTCGTAAATACATGCATGCATCGTTTCTATAAAGCTAAAATTCAACCTTGCATTCGTCGTCAGACGTGATGGCAAATCGTTTTTATTTTGCTGTGTTCAAATTATACAGAAGAAGAACTCCTCGTCATTTATATACACGTAAGTCGTCTCACTGTACATATACATTAAAAATATATTCTCCCTGAACCTCGGCTTCATTTCCATCGAGAAAAAAACAAATTTCCAACGTCAAGAATATGTTGTAGTACACTACGGCTGCATTAAAAAACTGGCGCCAAGATTTCGCGCCAAATGTAGTCCGTGCGCGGTGTGGCGTCGCGTGCGTCAGACGCGCGTCCGTATCCAGTTTCACGTCTCCCGGCAAACGGCTAGATGGCAAATGTTAACAAAAATCTATTGTGCTGGCGTTTACTTTGACTGCAAAACAGTTCCTTTCAGCACTAAAAGTTCGAAAATCAGAATTTCCGAACGAAAGGGACTGTTTTGCAGTCTATAGGTAGACAGTTTTTTTTTATACGTGACTATCCTTGCCGTTTTGATGTCTGCATCGTGTGAAAAAGTTTTCTGGAAGATATGAAAATCAGTGGCTTTTACTGGAACGAAATGGAACAATAAACAAGTGAAAGTTTTTGACCGGTCTTACAAGTCTCACAAAGGGCACTCCGCTATGGTGACCGTGTCAAAATTCAAACACTCAATTCAGACATTCAATCATTCATTCAATTTAAATCTTATCTTGCTTAATTGTATATATCACTTGTTAATTCAGCTTACCCTGCAAGAGAGTGGAATAAACGACTATAGTTATTATTATTATTATCCTTCTGTTGTACTTGTCCTCGGTTCAATGAAATGATTAAAATCGGGAAAACTCTATTGAATCACGACAACTTACTTTATTCGCAATTGCATTCACTCAATTTTTTATCCAGCCAGCGCTGCACTATTAATAAAGCATATATATAGTGGTCATTTGGAAGTTGTTTGTTGAAATTGTTACAGCAATTCGAAGTTTTCTTGTATCTAAAGTTACCGATATTAACAAAGACGCCAGATTCTAGTTACAGTGTTTGACGCCATCTTGTTTAATTGAAACTGACAATCGGCCACACATGACCAAGTTCAATTTCAGCGCGGGCAAGAGTTCGGTATTTCTGAAGACGACGGTGAACAGGTGACCACCTGCTGCAATCTCACGTGCAGTTTATTGTATTTCTGTAATTAATTGGTCCTGGTTGTTGAGCACCCTACCGTTTAACATGAGGAGGTACAAAAACAAAAGTAGCCTATGTTATCTGCATTGGCAAATATAAATCCATTGCTTATAAACGAGGGAATTCCAAGTTAAATTTAATACGGAGAAAAATATACGACACTGTGAGTGAATTCTCATTTAAAAACACCAAGGCTACGAGAACAGACGCTTTTTTTCTCACTCGGATCCAGGACCCTAGCAATATATATTGTTTTGTGCTCTTCACATCATGTGCAGTATAAGCATTTCGTATGGCACGATATGGCCACGAGCGGCAGTTTCGGAATTCTCGTTCAGTATCACTCCTACTCATTTCCCGCGCAGATCACGGAAACTAAAAACAAGGACATGTAATTGTCGGTAACTTTTATTTCTAACGAATAGTATTGAAAGACTTGAAACGTACAATTACACATAAGAATAAAACTAAAAGAGTACAGAGGTTTAATAGTCACTACTCTTCGAAATTACAAGTTGCTATGGTCAATATAGAGAAACAAAAACAAGTTTCTATTACCAGATGATCTATTCGAACTACAAGCGAAGTAAACTATTTCACAGCGCTTTTAAAATGGCTATTGGAACAGTTTCAGTTAGACTTGGGATCAGATGATTAAAATGTAGCTGCAACTAAGAAAATGCAAAACGAAGACAAAGTTTAAAAAAAAAAAATTTACTTAAAATTAATTTCTATTAATTATTTTCCAATTTATTCTATTCGATATCGTCAGTTCTCTACTGTTCCCGAATCTGCTCTGATTCTCCGTGCTTTGTTATTGTATTGTGTCGTATTGTCGTGCCTTGTACTGGACTGGACTGCGTTGTCTTGTGTTGTGTTGTGTTGTACCGTGCCATGCTGCATGTGCTGTGCGGTTGTACTGTGCTGTGTTGTGCCGCCGGTGCTGTGCTGTACAGTGCTGTATTGTATTGTATTGTACTGTGCTGTGCTGTGCTGTGTTGTGTTGTGTTGTGTTGTGTTGTGCTGTGCTGTGCTGTGCTGTGCTGTGCTGTGCTGTGCTGTGCTGTGTTGTGTTGTGTTGTGTTGTGTTGTGTTGTGTTGTGTTGTGATTCTATTTCAGTTTTGTTTTGGGTTTTCAGTCATTTTTATTTTATTGCAAGGAGCACTTACTGGATGCGTATTTACAACTGCATCATGAATCTTATCACGACATTCAGCACTAAATAGATAAAGATACAGCAATGACGTCATGTATAATGCGGGTCTGAGGAGTGGGATGCCCGGGCAAGGGTTCGGGAGTAGAGCGCAGGATGGGCGTGAGCCTAGTACAGCAATCAACAATCATCTGGTTTTCATTGCGTTTCAGTTTCTATAGCTCATTATGCGGTTCTTTCGTATCCTCCTTCTCCTTTTCCTTTTCTTTCTCATTATCTATTTCATTCTTGCTTTTATCTTCAATCTCCTTCTTCATGGTCAGAGGTGCGTCCAAAAAGATGCTCAGTTGCTTATGAATCTCATCAGTAGATAGTTTCCCGTCTTTGTTCTCGTCAGCATCATTAACGAGCCGCGTGGGACTGTCACCAATGAACTCGGCGTCCGTTATTGACCAGGGGAGTAGTTCCTCCTTGTCTAGCTTGCCGTCGTGGTTCTTGTCATAATTCTCGTCGAAGTCAAGTTTCAATTCCTTCCTTGTGTCATCATTCAGCCCATCAAAGGTGTCTAAAATACAAGCAGAAGATATTGACTATAAAGAACATGAAGAGGGTGGGGTAGGGGAGTCCAGTCCCTATATAAGACGGGATTAGGGGAGTCCAGTCCCTATACAAGACGGGATTAGGGGAGTCCAGTCCCTATATAAGGCGGGATATGGAGAGTCCAACCCCTATATTGGGTGGGATGGATAGAGGGAGTCCAGTCCCTATATAGGGCTGGGTAGGGGAGTCCAGTCCCTATATAAGACGGGAGAGGGGGAGTCCAGCCCCTATATATAGGTCGGGGCAGGGGAGACCGTCCCTATATAGGGCGGGATTGGGCGGGATCGGGGGAGTCCAGTCCCTATATAGGGCGGGGTAGGGAGAGTCCAGTTCCTATGTATGGCAGGATAAAGAGAGTCCAGTCCCTATACACTGACAACATGTTATACAAAATGTACATACCTGTGTTTTCAAACTGTTATAAGGTTCTACACTGACAACATGTTATACCAAATGTATATACCAGAGTTTTCAAACTCTTATAAGGTTCTACACACTGACAACATGTCATACAAAATGTATATACCTGTGTTTTCAAACTCTTCTAAGGCTCTACATGCACTGACAATATGTCATACAAAATGTACATACCAGAGTTTTCAAACTCTTATAAGGTTCTCCACTGACAACATGTTATACAAAATGTACATACCTGAATTTTCAAACTCTTCTAAGGAGATCTGTCCGTCATAGTTGGTGTCGTACTTCTCCAGTTCCTGGTCGATGCTGAATTGAGTCATGCGCGGATCGTCCTGCAGCAGGATGCAATGCGTAAGTTAGTGACCTTTCCGTACCACATGGCGGCCATCTTTGATAAGTGATATTATGGGATGCCCATCATTATCGCCTTACACTCTGGGGTATTATTGAAACAGTTTGGCCGAGAAATGTTGCACACGATGTGACTCTGGTGTTTGTACCTGACATTCCTTTAAAATCAATTATCCAAATGGCCGCCGAATCTTAAAGAAGATCTACTGAGGTAAATATTAGAGCAATTACTCCATATCCGTTAATTTAGTGAAAAGTGTGGAGCGCAGAGAATGGAGTGCGGGGTGTGGAGTGGAATGCGAAGTGTACGTGGAGTATAAAGTATAGAAAACGGACTGCAGAGTGTAGAGTATGGAGTGCGGGGTGTGGACTGCAGGGTGACGGCGAAAAAACGTGTAAGTCCCAAGGAGTGCTCGCCAGCTGAGCAATCCAGCGTGCCATATGGACGCTGTTTCCGAGGCCCACAAAGAGTATGCGTGTCATACAGAATTATCGCGTGAGGTGTTTTCCGGCAGTGTTGCTGCGGTGTCACCGAGGGTTGCGGCACAGGCAGTAGTGACAAAACTCAGTTCCATATAAGTGTGCGAGGTCAGCATGCACAATTGGGAAGTCATGC
>JAOBYG010014567.1:0-12805 GCA_025403545.1 Epizoanthus stellaris | reverse complement strand
AGGCGTGCAAACCGCAGGCGATTCGGGAATCGCCGAGGTTTGCCGACGAAGAGTCGGCGGAAAAGGCGCGCTCGCAGCGCGGTGAGACTTTTGCCACAGGCTGCTATGCTCGCGCACCTCGATCACGGGCTTGGCTCTTCTCGTTACCGCCCTTCAGCCCATTCCTCCAAAAACGCACCTTCAGGCAAAAGCCGTCGCCACAAGAGCTCATGCCGCAGCAGCACTTCATCCGCGTCGGGGATATAGAGATTCCGCTGCCGGACGGGGTCACAGTCGCCGATTGGTCCCGCGAGCGGACCTATTGGCAGAACCCCCGCATCCGCGCTTTCCTGGGTTGTATTCGCATGTTGGGTGGCGTCATGGAGAGCAATTACGCGATTCTCCATTGCTCGCCCGAGAGGTTGGCGGAGATCTGGCGCAAGGTGCGGGAAGTCTCGGATCTGCTGCTGACGCAATTGGCGCCGCTGCTCGACAACCCCTCGCCATTTCCTGCTCTGGAAGATGCCCGCTCTCACGCTGAGGTGTCGCTGACGATGTTGGTGGATACCGTTCTGGGTGATCTGGAGAAATTCCCAGTCGGTGAGCTGCCTGCTGAGCGTCTGATGGAAGTGCGCAAATTGCTCTGCGTGACGATCGGCAAGATCCACGCGTACTTGCAGGATACCTTCGGCCAGATCATGGCTGGAGACCCGCGCAGTCAGCATGACGCGGATTATTTCCTCTCCCGCCGCTTCCCGCAGGATGTCGAGGAAGCTGAATGGCTGCATGCCACCGTCGAGAAGCTGAAGCAATTCTTGAGCAGTCTCGAAGAGCACCGCCTCAAACGACTGGCGCCGACCATTCGCTCGATCCGAGAAGAGCAGTCCGTGCCGACCGAGCGCACCTGGCTCGAGACGCAGGTGATACTCGATCGAGTGGTCGTCGACTTGACGCCGAAGCTCAAGGAAGTGCTGGCGCTGCGCGGTATTCGTTTTCATGAGATGGAGATCATCGATCGCTATACCGTCGATTTACCGGTACGCTGCAACGTCGCCACGACGCTCTGGCGCACGGCTCGCGAGGCGGGGGATCGGATCAAGGCGGATGCCGGCAGCTCGAGGCCGGAGCGCGAGCAGGCAGTGCGCGATCTGATGCTCTGCCATAAAGTCTTCGCCGATCGCCTGGTCCAGCTGCTCGCCGATATCGACAAGACCTTGCGCGATCTGATGGCCTTCGTGCCGCTCTGGCTCGACGGCATCGAGATGCGTCGCGCGCTGCTCTTGAAGCGCTCTGTCGACGCCAAAGAGCCGCTCGCTGAAGGGCTGCCCGGCCTCGCTGGGCATAGCACCGAGAGTCCTGCAGCGCACGCCTGAGTCGAGTCGCGGCTTTTTCTCCCTCCGCGTGATGCGGGGATGAGCTCTCCGGCCCATTCGTCTTCATCAGATTCTCATCTTCAAGGCAAAGGATGCCGCCATGAAACAGAATATTCCTTCAGCTTCGCGCCCCTCCGAGCGGGTTCTTCTAGGACCCGGGCCCAGCAGCGTGCCAGCTCGTGTGCTCGAAGCGCTGTCGCGGCCGACTCTGGGCCACCTCGATCCCGAGTATCTGCAGCTGATGGATGAGACCGGCGAGATGTTGCGCCGCGTCTTCGGCACTGAAAATAACCTCACCTTGGCCGTTTCCGGGACCGGCTCGGCGGGCATGGAAGCCTGCTTGGTGAACTTGCTCGAGCCGGGCGATGAAGCGATCATCTGTGTCAACGGTGTTTTTGGCACCCGCATGCGCGAAGTGGCGAGCCGGTGCGGTGCCACGGTCCATTCGATCGACGTGCCTTGGGGCGAGACGATCGATCCGCAACAGGTCGCCGAGGCGCTTACGGCTCATGCCGGCGCCAAGCTAGTCGGCATCGTGCATGCCGAAACCTCGACCGGTGCCCACCAGCCGATGGCGGAAATCTCGGACTTGCTCAAGGAATCGGGGGCGCTTCTGGTCGTCGATGCCGTGACTTCCCTGGGCGGCCATGAGCTCGAAGTCGATCGTTGGGGCATCGACGCCTGCTACTCCGGCACGCAAAAATGCCTCTCCTGCCCGCCAGGTCTGGCTCCCGTCACTTTCTCGCCGCGTGCAGAGCAAATCATTCGCTCGCGTCAGACGCCGGTTCAGAGTTGGTATCTCGATATGAGCTTGATCTCTTCCTATTGGGGTGGCGAACGGGCGTACCACCATACGGCACCGGTGAATATGAGCTATGCGCTCCATGAAGCGTTGCGCATCGTGTTGGAAGAGGGGGTCGAAGCACGTATCGAGCGCCACCGCCGTCATCATCTGGCGCTGCGTGCCGGGCTCGAGGCGTTGGGACTCGAATATATCCCCGCACAGACGCTGGCGACGCTGAATGCGGTGAGCGTGCCGGAGGGTGTGGATGACGCCCGCGTGCGCCGAGCGTTACTCGAAGAATTTGATATCGAAATCGGTGCCGGCCTCGGCCCATTCAAAGGCGAAGCGTGGCGGATCGGCCTCATGGGTCATTCCTCGAGTCGCCAAAACGTCATGTTGGTACTCGCGGCCCTGGGACATCTTCTGGCCCAGGAGCTCGAAGAAACGGACGCTGGCGCCGGAGTCGCCGCCGCGGCAAGCGTCTATCGGCAAGCAGGCTAAGAAAGCATTGCCAGGAGGGCTCATCATGGTTCTCGATCGCTTCAACGCCAACCGCTTCGGCCTCGAACGATTTACCGAGCTCGGCATATCGATCCGTCGTCGGAAGCCCGCTTCACCGCGTGGCACGATCGTCTATATCCACGGTCTCGGCGAATCGTCTCTTTCTCGACCAGCATGACGCCTTTGTCGACGCCATGGTCGAGGTCTTGGATGAAGCCTCGGGCGCTCCGACGCTTTACCAGGCGGCTTCGGCGACTCCATCCTCGACCCGATAAGGCCGCCAGGCGAGCGCCACCCAGCGCACATCGATATCGCTGCGCCGCGGTTTGAGCTCGAAAGTCGTGATTTCGGCGCTTTGGCTGGCAAGCCGCGCTTCAAGCTCGGTGACATCGTATTCGAAGGCCTGCTCGAGCTCGGCTAATTGCTGCTGCAACGCCTCGAGGTTTTCTTCCGCATGGTCGACGTCGCGGCCTTCTTTCATGCTGCGCCCGACGCCCCGATAGGCGCTCGTGGCTTTGCGCAGGTTGGTCTTGGAGAAGGTCTTGCGGCCCATCAATGCGCCGAAAATCGTCGTGCCGACGGTGATCCAAGATTGCATGCGCTGGTTGCTTGCCTGCTGCTGTTCTTTTTCAACCCGCTGCCCGGCGCGGCGGATGCGGTTCTCGAGCGTTGCCGAGCGTTTGCCATAGCGCGCGCGAAGCTTCTCGACCTCGAGATCTCGCCGCTCGCGCGCCAGCTCGGCGATGCGCACTTTGAAGTCGCGCTCGCTCTCACCAGGCTCGGCGATCAGTTTCATCGATTTGCATTGCGGCAGGGGCCAGCGCCGCTGGCGGTAGAGCAGGTCGGCAAAATCCTTGGTCCAGGCTTTATAAGACTTGGCATCGAGAGCCGCGGCGCCGACTTCGCCGAAACGGGCGCCGTCTTCACCCTCGCGCTGCACATCATCCTCCGTGAGGTGCTCGATGAGCTCGGCATCGTGCCAGTCGAGCTCGCCGTCGGCGTCGAGCTCGGCGGTGAAGAGGACTTCCTCTTCGGCCTCCAGGCCTTTGCGGGTATTGACGAAATGAACCCGAGCCGCGCCGAGCAGCGCCGGTCGGTAAAGCACTTCATCGGCGCCCTCGGCGAGAGGTAGAAAGCGTTCGTCGATATCAGCCGGCACGATGGGTCTCGTCGCGCTGGCTTGGCCTGCGTCCTGCGACGTCGATGTGGCTCTAACAGGCGCCGCGTCGGTCGGCTGCGCGGCGGGGCGGCCGGCCATCAGCTTCTTGATCTGGCGCCGGGTGAGCGGGCCGCAGAGATAAGACATGGCCCAGCGGACCCGGAATAGCACAGGCGCGTCTTCATGCACGTTGTGGAGTAGGAAAACGCGTTTATCAAGACCCGAGAGCAATTTCTCGAGCTCCGCTTTCGAGAGCTCGCCGCCGGCTGAGAGCAAGCCGTCCATCACCCGCGCTTTATCGCGCTCTGTCTGTAGACGTCCCAAGAACCAGGTGCCGATATTGGACAGAGCTTTATAGTCCAGATCGACCGGATTCTGCGTCGCTAGCACCAGACCGACACCGAAGGCGCGGGCTTGTTTCAGCAACGTCAAGAGCGGCTTCTTCGACGGCGGCTCGCCGACCGGTGGCAAGTAGCCGAAAATCTCGTCCATATAGACGATCGCCCGCAGACTGGAAGTGCCCGATCGAGTACGCATCCAGCCGAGGGTTTGGGCGAGTAGTAGCGAAACGAAGAACATACGCTCGGCATCGGCCAGATGGGCGATGGAGAGCACAGCGACCCGTGGCTTACCGTTGGCGGTATAGAGCATGCGGTCGATATCCAGAGGCTCGCCCTCGAGCCAGCTCTGGAAGCTCGGTGAGGCGAGCAGGTTATTGAGCGACATCGCCAATTCGAAGCGTTCGCTGGCGGGATAGAAAGAGTCGAGTGGCAGTACGCCGATTTTCTCGAAGGGCGGCTTTTGCAGCTTGCCGATCAGCGAGGCCAGGTCGAGATCCTCGCCCTCTTTCCAGGAGTGATAGAAAATATTCGAGAGCAGAATCGCTTCGCGGCTCTTGATCGGATCGGCATCGATTCCGAGCAGCGAAAGCAAACCCGAAGCCGTGGTCTGAATGCGCTCCTGCAGCAGATCATTCTCCTCGAGCACCTCCGGCGGTGGGGCGTTGAAGGAGGAGAGAATGGAGATCGGCAGACCGGCTTCAGAGCCCGGGGTATAGACCGCGAAGTCGGCGGCCTCCTTCAGGCGGCGGATGCGCTCGCCGTCTTGGTGCCATTTGCCGAGACCGCCGCGCCACAGATCGGCCTGGGCATCGGCGTATTGCTCGTTCGTCTTGCCGGCACGGGCGGCCTGGCCGGCATCGACCCAAGGAAGAAAGTCTTCACCGGCGAGATTGGGAAAGGTGAGCAGCAGATTGGCCAGGTCGCCTTTGGGGTCGATCACCAGCGACGGCACGCCATCGATCGCCGCTTCCTCGAGCAATGTGATGCAAAGGCCCGTCTTGCCGCTGCCGGTCATGCCGACGCAGACGGCGTGGGTGGTCAGATCCTTGGCGTCGTAAAGTAGTGGCGCTTCACTCGTCTCACCGCTCGTCGGGTCGACAGGGCGTCCGAGGTAGAAGGCTCCCAACTTCTCATATCGATCGACTGGCGAGCTCACGGTGCTTCTCCTTAGGTATCCGGTGCGGGTGATGAACGGGCTGGCCGGATTGTAGCGTTGCGACGTCGGCTTGGGGAGCTGATAATCTGCCGGCCCGAAGCGAGATCATTTTCTGTGTGAGATGCAGCCGTGAGATTGAAGCCCGTCTATACCGTCGGCGATCGGGAAGCTGCGCTTCTCGACGAGCCGGATCCCTCAGATATCGACGCCTTGCTGCCCGGCAAAGGTCCTTGGGAGGTCGAGCTTGGCTACGGCAAAGGACGTTTCCTGCTGGATCGCGCCCTGGCACAGCCGGAGAGGCGTTTTGTCGGCGTCGAGATGGTGTCGAAGTATTTCCGCCTGCTCACCAGCCGCGCCCGACGCGATGGCGTCTCGAATCTGCTGAATATGCGCGGTGAAGCGCTTTATTTGCTCTCCGCGATCTTGCCTCGCGCTTTCGCCTCTCGCCTGCACGTTTACTTTCCTGATCCATGGCCGAAGGCGCGGCACCATCGCCGCCGCCTTTTTGATCCCGCAACGGTTGACCTGGTGCTCGGAGTGTTGAAGCCCGGGGGCGAGCTTTGTTTCGCCACTGATCATCTCGAATATGGCGAAGTCGTCATGGGGATTCTGGACGGCTATCCAGGCCTCAGCGTCGAGCCGGTGCTCGGACCCTGGCCAGAGGGTGCTCGCACCAATTACGAGGCGAAATATATCGTCGAGGGGCGGCCGATTCTGCGGGCCGTCGCCTATTTGGCCCCAGACACCATCCCCGGCACGCCGCATCCCAAAGGTGAAGCCGGGCTTGTTGCAGGCTGGCCGCAAGGGCCTGATGCCGAAGTCGCTGGATCGAGCCATTGAGTTGGAGCTCGGAAGGCGAATCTGCGCGGCGATGAGATCGACGTCGGAAAGAGTCGACATACGTTTCCTCTTCGCCTGTTGTCGTTCAGCTAGACTGGCGGATTGGCGTGAAAATTGCTTAAAAGAATCAGCAGAAATCTTCTTAGAAGGTTTCCGCTCGTTATCCAGCCCCCGACACATAATCTAGACTTGGAAATATTCCCAGCCTGGGAAAATTTCCAGTGCAGCCCTCCTGGATTTCCTATGGACGAGACGCCTAAACACCCTTGGATCACACCTCCAACTCATCCGATCGGCCCACCCAGTCGAGTCTTGGTCATCGATCCCAACCCAGAAGAAGCGGAGCTCCTGGCCCAGACCTTGGAGAATTCTGGGCATCGAGCCTTGCCAGCTCAAGATCTGCAGACTGCGATGTCATTGGCTCAACTCGGGCATGTCAGTGCCATCGTGCTCGATCTTCCTCTACTCGGTGATGAGCTCGATTTCCTGGCTCTTGACGCGTTATGTCGAGAGCCGAATACGGCGAGCGCTCCGAAGATCGTTGTCACCGCCAATGCTTCGACCGAGCGTCGGATCGAAGCGCTGCGACATGGTGCTGACGATATTCTCGAAAAGCCGTGGAATTGCGAAGAGCTGATCCTGCGAATCGAGCGTCGTCTCTTCGCGTCCAAGGCACCTCGGCATCCGGCGGTTGGACCGGCATTGCGTCATGCGCTCAACTTGGGTTCCCTGCCGGCGCCGGTGATGATCGATCGCTATTCGGTGAGCGAAGTGATCGGCCGAGGTGCGATGGGCGTCGTGCTGCGCGGCGAGGATCCGCGCTTGCAGCGCCCGGTGGCGGTCAAGGTACTCGGCCGATCGACGATCAATGCCAAGCAATGGACCGATGTCGCCGAGATGGAGCATGAGGGTGCGGCCTTGGCTCATTTCGACCATCCCCATATCGTCAAGGTTTACGATGCTGGTTTGACCGATGGCTTGCCCTATTTGGTGATGGAGCTGGTCGACGGTGAGAGTCTCGGCGCGCGGTTGCGGCAGGGGCCGCTCGAGCCGCGGGTCGCGGTGGCGGTCGCCGAGGCGGTGGCGAGTGCTTTGGCGCAAGCGCATGCGCTCGGCTGGGTACACCGCGATATCAAGCCAGCGAATATCTTGCTCGGGCGTGATGGCTCGATCAAGGTCACCGACTTCGGTCTCGCTGGGTTGGCGGCTGATGGCCAAGAAGGCGAGCGAATTTTTGGCACTCCCGGATATGCGCCGCCGGAATGTCTGCTCGGCGAGCCGCATACGGCGGTGGGCGATCTTTTCGCTTTGGGCTCCGTGCTCTACTACGCCCTGGCTGGCCAGGCTACTTTCGTCGGTGATTCTGTTCCCGAGCGCCTGGCGACGACGCTCTCCGGCCGCCATATCAGCCTCGAGAACCTGGTGCCGAATCTGCCGCGGGCGCTCTACCAACTGGTCGCGGGCTTGCTCGAACCGCTGCCCTCGGCGCGGCCAGCGACTGCCAGGCTGGTGGCGCGTCGGCTGGAGTGGCTGGGTGAGGCGATGACTTATGAATCCCTGCCGAACGATGAGTTGGAGCCAGCCGAGACCGTGCCGATCAGCACCGCACAGATCGTGAATTGATCTGCCAGCTTTTTTCTCGCCGGTGCCTGGTGAGACTTCCGAGCTAGAATCGCGCTGGTCAAGCGAGGTGACCTATGCGCTTTTTCTTCGTGCTCCTAGCCTTAATATCGATTGGTATTTCTTCATCTGCGGCCCAGAAGGTGCAGGTGGGGGAGATTCGTGACTACCATTGGCAGGCCGATTCGTCGGGGGCTGATGGCCCGGAGCTCATTCTCGAAAAGACCATTTCAGTCCCCGGCGCGGGTTTTCTAAAGCCTCATTTCGCCCGTCTGCGATTGGCCGCTGGCGAATCTCTCACCATCCTCGACGGCAACGGTGCCGAGGTCGAGGTCTTGATGGGACGCGGCCCCAGGGCCGGAGCGCCTTTTTGGGGTCTGAGCGTGGCAGGTGATCGCCTGAAGATCGTGCTTCGATTGCACTCGGAAATCGCCAGGCATCCGGTCAAAATTGATCGCATGGCAGTCGGCGATGCCGCTGCCTTGGCCGCCGCGCGCTCGCCTACAGGATCGGGAGGGCAGATTGGGCAGGAAAACCAAAAAAGCCTCTGCGGGGCGGCCGATTTCGAGGACGCTTTTTGCTACCAAGGTGACGCTGCCAAATGGACCAATACGCTTGCCACCACCGGTATCTTGACGGCCGAAAATGGCAGTGTCTTTTGGTGTAGCGGTGTCAATGTGTCGCCGCGCAACCTCATTCTCACGACACAAAGCTGCCTGCCCGCCACCGCCGACTGCCTGGACGCTGAATTCGTCTTCGGCTATTACCGCGATGGTTGCGGCGACTCCTCACCCATCGCCGCCGGTTGGCAGGGCTATCGCTGCCAGGAAACGGTGGCGTCTTCGCCATTCGGCAATATCTGCGAGCCGACGCCATCGAATCTCGACTTCAGCCTGCACCAAGCCGAAGGCGATCCGGCGAGCGATTGGGGATGGGCGGATCCGGATTCAACACCGCTCATCTCAGGTGAGCGGCTCTATATGCCGCAGCACGCCGATGGGCGACCACTCGAGATCACCCACGGCGAGGGCGCCGATGTCGAGGTTGATGGCATGACTCTGCGCTATTACGGCACCCTGGACACCGAAAGCTCGAGCGTTGGCGCGCCGCTTTTTCGCGATAGCGACGATCGACTGGTCGCGTTGCACCATTGCGGCGGCTGCGCGTCGCCAGGAGTCGGCAATCGAGGAGTTCTGATGGCGGATATTCGACCGCAGATCGCCAGCTTCCTTTGCCAGCCATCACTGCTGCTCGAAGCCGCGCCGGCAGGCGTCGCCATAGCTCTCAGTGGCAACGGTGATGGCGTGCTCGATCCGGGGGAGACCTGGCAGATCACACCCAAGATCCGCAATGTGGCCTGTGCGACGAGCACGACGAACGTCGCTGCCAGCTTTCAGGTCGCCGCGGGCTCTGTTCCGATGACGCTGCTCGATACGTCTTCGAGTTTCGGCACTGTGGCTTCCGGAGAGACCGCCTCCGGCACGCCGATTCGTTTCATCCTCAGCCATGCCGCGGCGTGTGCTGGAGAGGCGACAATCGAGCTCGCGTCGATCACTAGTGATGGCGGTCCTTTCTCGGGCGAACCGGCCTATTTCAGCGCCGCGCTCGGCGAGGTGCCCGAGACGACGCTGCTCAGCGAATCATTCGACTTAGGCCTGCCCTTGAGCTGGACTTTGCTCGATGGCGGTAGCTCGATGGGCGGCGATGCCACCTGGAGCGCCGATGATCCTGGAGACCGCCAGCTCTTCCCAACGCCTTTTGTGATCGTCGATTCCGAATTCTTGGGTCCGGGCGAAACGATGGATGAGCAGCTGATCACCCCCATGGTCAACACCAGCGCACCGACCCATGTGACGCTGCGATTTCAACATCATTTTCGCTATTGGGCTGAAGGTCTGGATGAGCAAGCCGATGTCGATGTGCGTTCAAGCGCCACGGCCGGTGCCTGGGTGAATCTTGCCAGGTATCAAGATGCCGATACGGCGGGTCAGGTCAGCTTGGATCTCACGGCTCAGCAGGCTGCCGACCTCGAGGTGCGCTTTCGCTATTCACAAGCCGAGTGGGAATGGTGGTGGGCGCTCGACGATATCGAGATCGTGGGCGACGATGGCCGCGTGTGCACGGAGTTTCTTTTCCTCGACGGCTTCGAGACTGGCGATACATCGGCCTGGACGATGAGCTCGCCCTGATTGGACTCGTGAAGTTGGTAGCTGTCCTGCTCCTATTCATCGTGCCGGTCTGGGTTGCGGCCTGGCGATTCGGCTGGCTCGAGCGTCGCTGGCTACGCTGGTTTTTGGGGCTGATCAGTGTTGCCGTCGTGACCGCGGTGATGCCCTTTGAAGGGCAGGACTTCGATAAGCTGAAATCGGTCAAACTGCTGCTCGCTCTGAGCGCAGCAGGTGTTTTGACGGCCCATTGGCTAAGACCGTGGCGCCGGCGTGTGCTCGACCGCACGCTGCTCGTCTTGGCTATCTTGGGAGTGGTCAATTGGCTCAACTATGGTGCCTTTCACGGCCAACGGGTCTTCGTGCACTTGCACGATGTGGCGCATTATTATCTGGGCGCCAAATATTATGGCGAGCTCGGCTATACGGATCTCTATGTCGCCATGCTGCGGGCTGAGGCGGAGAATCATAAGGATCGTTTTCGCGCCATCGAAGCGCGCGACTTGAAGGATTATCGGCGCGTTCATATCAAGACGCTGCTGCAACAAAGCGAGCCGGTAAAAGCCGCCTTCACGGCCGAGCGTTGGTTTGAATTCAGACGAGATGCGGACTATTTTCGCGAGAATCTGCGCGAGCATTACGGCAAGGTGTTGCTCGACCACGGATTCAACCCGACGCCGGTCTGGGCCTTGATCGGTGGCAGCCTGGCGCAAAGCGTCGCTCCTGGTTCATCGCGCGGTCTGCTACTGCTCGCCCTTTTGGATCCGCTGCTGCTGATTCTTTCCTTCGCCGCTTTGGGTTGGGCTTTTGGGCGTCGCACGATGGTTTTGAGCGTATTGCTCTTCACGGTGGTCCTGGGCGCGACTTTTGGCTGGGTCGGTGGCGCATTCTTGCGCTATACGTGGTTTTTCGGTGTCCTCGTAGGACTCGCCTGTGTGCGCAAGAGGCATTACGGAAGAGCGGGGGCTCTTTTCGCGCTGGCGACGATGTTGCGCGTCTTTCCGCTCTTTTTCCTGCTGCCGATGGCCGCCAAGGCGGCTTGGGGCTGGTGGCGAGATGGTCGCCTAGAGCAGCGCTATATGCGTCTGGCAGTGGGCTTTGCCGCCATGATTGGCGTGCTCTTCTTGGCCACCGGCCTGTTGCCACGAGGCTACGGACATTGGCTCGAATTTCGCCACAATATGGAGCTTCATCTGCGCAATATCGCGCCCAATGTGGTCGGCGTCACCGAATGGGTCGCGCATCGCTGGACCGCGGAGAATCTAGTGACGCAGGAGGAATTCGACGCTTTGAAGCAGCGTCGTTATCAGCTGCACCGGGCGCAGCAACTAGTTGTCTTCCTGCCACTTTCGCTACTGATCGCCTGGGCAGCACGGCGGCGCGGCGATTTGATGTGCGTGGCCTTGGCGCTTCCGTTGCTGCTTTCGGGACTGTCGCTGGCGGCCTACTATTGCGCCTTCTTGGTGCTCCTGGTGCCGATCTTTCGCCGCTCGGAGCTGGCGTTGGCGGCAATCTTCACCTGTCAGGCCGTGGCTTTCTCCTTGCGCCTTTTCGAAGATGCCGATGCTCGCCTCTTCATCTATTACGGGGTCGCACTCGCCTGGCTCTACGCCTTTCTTCTGATCCGCTGTCGCCGGCCGGATATCATGAGGTCCATCGCACCTTCTGCTGCTCATCAGGCTGCTTCTTCGACGGCGACGGTCATATCCATACCCGTGAGTTCTACTGCGCCGGAGACCTCGGACGCTGCCGGATCCGGTCCTGCTTACGATACCGATTCCACGCCTTCGGCCTGAGACTTTAATTCGAGGCTCTTTCATGAGATTCCAACCGACCCGCCTGCTTGTGCTCAGCGCTTTTCTTCTGCTCGCCAGTTGTGGTGGCGGGGAGAAAGGCCGCGTTTTGATTCTCGGTCTCGACGGCATGGATCCGCAGACCGTCGACCTGCTGATGGCCGAAGGCAAGATGCCAAATTTTGCTCGCCTGCGCCAAGAAGGGGCTTACGGCCGAGTCGAGTGCCCGAAGCCGCTACTGTCGCCGATCTTGTGGACCACCATCGCCACCGGTAAAAGCGCCGCGGACCACGGCATCGGTCATTTCGTCGCCGTCGATCCGACCAGCGGCGAAGAATTGCCGGTGACCAGTCAGATGCGCCGAGTCAAGGCGGTGTGGAATATGGCCGCAGAGGCCGGACGCAAACCGGCCGTGGTTGGCTGGTGGGCGACCTGGCCGCCGGAAGATGTCGGCGATGGCGTGATCGTGAGCGACCATACGGCCTACCATTTCCTCTTCGAGGATGGCTTCACCGGCGGCAACCAAGAAGGCAAGACCCATCCCACGGAGCTGCTCGAGCGCATCCGGCCGAAGCTCAAGCGCGCCGCCGATCTCGAAGCTCAGGACGTGCTGCGATTCGTCGATGTGCCCGCGGCCGAGCTGGCTCAGGTGGCTCCTGAGACGAGCAACTTCCAGAGCGATCTCGACCATTTCCGCTGGGCTTTGGCGACCGCCATGAGTTACCGCGATATCGGCCTCGACCTATGGCATAGCGAGAATCCAGATCTGCAGCTGGTCTATATCGAAGGCACGGATTCCACGGCCCACCTCTTCGGCCACCTTTTCCGCGCCGAAGGTCTGGTCGGTGAGCTCGCCGAGCAACAGAAGCGCTATGGCCGTGCGGTCGAGCAGATGTACCTCTTTGCCGACGATCTACTCGGTCGTTATCTCGATGCAGCAGATGAGAAGACGACTGTGATTGTGGTCTCAGACCATGGCTTTCAGCTCGGTGCCTTGCACGATGACCCGACCCGCACTCGGGATATGCGCCGAGTCAGTGAGCTTTTCCACCGCGAACAAGGCATCCTCTATCTCTGGGGCCGTGGCATCAAGC
>JAOBYG010014456.1:0-12806 GCA_025403545.1 Epizoanthus stellaris | reverse complement strand
TGCTGGCACATACAGTGCACAGCATTCAGCAAATTATGTAAATTTGTGCTGAAAATTCATAATAATCATGACCATTTATGACTACAAACTTGAACTGCGTGAAGTAAAATCCAATCAGTTCGGTCAGCCTCAACAGTGGCCAGCTGGCCGAGGGCGGCCGACCGTGGCCAGTTGGCCACTGAATCCTAAGCTGAGACAATGGCATACCATGATGAACTTGCTTTTTGACCTCAGTGATTCAGGTTAAGGTTATTTATAATTTGAGACCTCCAATTTCTCTGTTTCTCACATTGTTTATACAACGAACCTCTGATTATACTATAAAAGTCAATGAACTGTAATTTAACTTATGTGTAAATAAACAAAAACTGACAAATTATATTACTGTAGGCCAACAAGGAACCATTTGTTTACAGCGACTTCACATTCACAGTAATTTTTCATTCACAGCAACTTAATTACTTAACAGTGACTTTCTTCATTCATAGTGAATTTTTGCTCACACCAAATTTTTGCCCACAGTAAATTTTCGCTCAGCATGTGGATAATTATTAACTGTTATTTTTCTGTCAAAATTGAAGGGTACACCAGTGTATTATAGTCAACGGAAGTGACATGAGAACCGTAATCAGAAGAATTAAATGTTCTTTGTAGATTTCAAAATTACAGACGAGATGTTCAAAAATTTGAATTGAATCTTCAGCTATCTGAAGTTGTCTGATACATGTACACTAAAAAATGAAGAGCTTTTATTTCATAAACAATCATCTTTTGAACTCCTTTTGTCAAATTTGGTAAATAAAATTATGTTTTTTATCTCATTCTGGGCATTTTGCATGCTGTAGAAAACAAACAAGTGACTTTTTTATGATAGCAAGTTCTTTCAATCGTTACCCATGTTTCGTCTTGAAAATGTTGAATTATTGAAATCTTCACCAAAATCTTGAAAACTACCAAATGGATCTTTTGAATACAGTTCTCATGTCACTTCTGTTGACTGTAATACTCATTGCATTTTATGCTTGGTGCTTATGCAATCTAATAAGTCAACATGAAACATTTGTTAAAATTCTGGACTGTGAATTCGAATAAGGTTTGCAATAACAGTGATTTTCTTTTTAAATGGACTTTTTAGATCAAACCTTGATTATTCTTTAGTTAATAAAAAAGTGTTTCCTTATTTCCTGAGGCATTGAAGTAGCTGGGTAATTAATGATGACCAACTTATTAATAAGTAATTAATATTTGAGTCTTCTATTTCCAGGTTGCATAAGGTCAAAACACATGCCTTCTAGTCTCAAGGGACCCATTTGGGGATAGGGCCTGCTGCCCTCTGTCTCCTCTGAGAACTGAAACTCAATATTTAAAAATATTTGTTTTTGAATATCTCTGAAACTAAAAAGCAAAACTAGAAAGAAATACACTGTCTGATTTGTCTTTCGCTATCATTTCATCTTCTGTACTTAAATTGTTGCTATTCGCTCCCCCCTCTCCCCCCCCCCAATTGGAGATAGTTGGTCAAAAATGGGGGGTGGGGGATGGTACCATGCGCTGATAGCTGTGTCCAGTGAAAAAAGTGGGTCCCTATCTGGGGCATGTGTTTTGACCTGATCCCTAAAATGTTACACTGATCATTGTCGCCTCCACCGTGGGCTCTTTCAGTAAGTCATGCCATTTCTGGCCAGTAATTCAAGCTGTGTGATTGAGGTGCTGAAGACCCTGTATGAGCTGCCAAGCAGAGGGAAGCAAAGTGTGGGACTGGGGAGGGGAGAAAATAAGACAAGTTTCTCTCTTCCCAGCCTGCGTTGCAGACGGATTCCAAACCTTGATGAAGATATATTTTAATTAACACCGGGACATCTGCGACGCAGGT
The DNA here is from genome assembly GCA_025403545.1 of Epizoanthus stellaris. Lineage (NCBI taxonomy): Eukaryota > Metazoa > Cnidaria > Anthozoa > Zoantharia > Epizoanthidae > Epizoanthus > Epizoanthus stellaris. The sequence continues at coordinate 10,933 of JAOBYG010014456.1, read as the reverse complement.
TATCTCTTCCAGCTGCAGGCCCCCATGCTGCTTGATGAACCTCAGAGTTGTCTGCAAGGAAAGCTAAATAATCTACTCTTATGTTGTCTGATGTTGTTGGATAGGAAGCTATAATGTGTGATGTTCTTTTATTAAACTTTTGGGTAACCAAAGCCAGCTGTGCATTTCAAAACCCCTCTAACATATTACATTTCAAGATGAAAATAAGTAGAATGTACATGAGAATAAAATTTATATTAAGCTTTGAAAAGTCATCAACACAGAACGTTTTCCTCAGTAGCTGATTATCCTCAAGTTGTCCCAACTAATTAAGGGACCTGCGACATCAAGAAATCGGCTGTTACTAAGGGAATTATAATAATGAAGAAAGATTCCCATTGCCCAACTTTCACCACAAGGATCTAACGAACGTGATATTTCAAATTTATTTGAAATAATATTTTATTGTTGATGACATCATACATAGCGTCACATAGCTATATATAGCCTAAACTTAAAACAATAATGGGGTCTTGCATGAACATGGAAGGAGAACAAAGTTGACTGCAATTTATTTCTAAGAAAATTTGCAACAAAAGTATGTTTCACAATTTCTCATTTATGTCCCATGACATCAGATATTCTGGCATCAGCAGATGCATGATGTGACAGTTAGACAGTTTAAGAAAGAAAATGAAAATATGAAAAGTTAACATACTTTTCTTTGTATTTGCAAATGGTAAATTATACAAAAAATTGACTCAAATCAGAGCATTCGTTATCAATGGAGTTATTATCTTTTGAAAGAACTGGAAGTAAAAATTCACAAATACCAATATCCTCCAATCAGAGTGCATTCGATTCGTGATTTGAAGTGCCACATTTGTGATAAAGATAGCATGAGCACGTGCTTAACGGGGAAAATCAACTTCCTTAGCAACCTATGCTAGGTGTCGCAGGTCCCTTAAGAAGAATTAAACAACTTACAAGTGACAAGTTTTGAGGTACTGTGTTTGGAGCTGAAGCGATTAGATTCTCATTACAATATTAAATTATTACATAATGTACAGTGCAGTCCTTGCCATCTTGTCTGACCATTGTGATATTTTCTGTTTGCAGCACGAAAACAACTAAAAGTTGATATTGAAAAACTAAAGTTAGATGGTGAAAACCAGAAAGCCATTTTGGGTGGAAGCATAAACATAACATGCATCATCAGGGATCCTGGTTTTAAGTTCCTTGAGACTATGTGGAAAAAGAATGGAAATCAGGTGCCTAATGGCAAACGGTTTATCTGGGACAGGAATGGAACTCAACCAGATTCAAAATATATAAAAACGTTGAAATTGTACTTGAAGAATGTTACCGTGGAAGATGAAGGAAATTGGACGTGCAGAGCAGGAAGAGCAGGAGATATAGCAGAAGAAACATTTATTCTTAAAACAGGTGAGGATTGTAGCATTTGTGATTGTCTCTTCAATAAAATTTTACTACAATACTATTTGGTGTTTGACTTGGTTTTGAAATTGAGATAATTTCTTAATATTTAGAACCATGCCGTGGGGGGCATTATTGTCCTTGGAGAGAAAACAAGAAGTACCCGTGTCGCTATGGAACGTACACCAATGGTTCTTCCAGTGGAACGGTCCTTAGTGCCACAGACTGTATCCAGTGCCCAGGTATACCACCGCACACCCAGCCCAAAGGTTCCTGGGAACCCGCAGCATCTCTTGACGGGTGCCCTGCAGGTGAGCTTACACACCATCCCAGGAGGAGTAGTTCAAGATGATAAGTTTAATGGGTGGGGGAGAGAGTGGCCTAGAGGAGGTTTCTGGGTATGACATATGTTGAGCGGGTAGGGGAGAGGGGGAGGGTGATGTGTCCTGCAGGTGAGGAAGAGGGGTACTTAAAGATATGTTGATGAGGTCGGGGAGAGGTGGAGGGTGCCTTGCAGGTGAGCTGACACACCATCCCAGGAGGAGTAGTTTGACAGCCTCGCCAAATGCATTTGCTGGATTGCAAGATAGCTTGGAATACTTTGGGCATTCTGTGAAGACTAGTTATACAAAGAATTTTGTGGGTTGTTTGGCTTGGACATGGAATCACTGATGCTAACATTGATATGGATAAATATTATACTGTTATAAAGTGGCATTTGATAGAGTACTATGTGGCCCTCATAACCTTTGCAGAGACAGGTATAATTAAATTTTCTATTTCTGGTAAGAGATTTCTTGATGTGAAGTATTTTGGGAAATATTTTTTGTATACCAACAGACACTTGGCCCAAAGGTTCCTGGTGGGTGGGCAAGAGGGGTACTTAAAGATATGTTGGTGGGGTAGGGGAGAGGGGGAGGGTGCCCTGCAGGTCAGGAAGAGGCAGGGGTTTCAATACGTTGGCACCTTCTGCAAAGTAGCCGGATAAATAAAGAGAGATTCTTACTTTGTCTTCATAAAGTAGCTGGCACAAATGACTAGAGTAGATGGCGAATTTTGCCGGGGTGCTTAAAGAATGTTGATGGATAGGGGGAGGGGGTGTCCTGCAGGTTAACTCACACACCAGCCCAGGAGGGATAGTTACCCCTTAAGCCTAGAATTTATTCCAACATTTCTCAAACAGTTTCCACAAATGTTTCTAAAGAAGATGTAAAGTGAAGTTATTTCCAACTTGTTGCCCGGTTAATTATTTTTTTTCCATTTTTTCGTAAAAATATTTTTTGTTCCTAGAAGGCTTTGTATTAGCCTGCTAATACAGACTCTTCACATCGCACTTGTTGGGGAAACCCCCCAAAAATGAAATATGAGAGAAGAGTCTGCTTTACGAGCAGATTAATGCTGTCCCACCAGATCGAGTTCTCAACAGATTGAAATCGAACAATCAGGACAGCACAAGCCCACATGCGCAGACATCCGAGGAAATATATGGTAATAAATCACAAGAGGGAAAAAGAACCAATCAAGAGAAAGACATTGCTAACTTCCCTTCCTTTATAGGTGTAATAAATTATAATTTTAATAGCGATTTCGGCGGGATGGCATTATTCCACTTGTAAAGCAGACTCTTTTCTCGCGTTTCATTTTTTAATATGTTTTCCCGACGAGGCATGATGAGAAGAGCCTGTATTAGCAGGCTAGCTTTGTATCATATTACATGCATTTCTGTTTGATTTGTATAACAAATAGTAGCTATAGGACTGTTTCAAATAAAAATACAACCAAAATGTTACTAAAAAAATAAAAAATCACTATTTTGAAAAACGACATCATTGTTTTGGCTACAGTAACCATGCGAACCAATTAACAAACATGTGACTACACTCAAATTAATGATAAAAGTCAAATGCATTTATCCACCAATGCATTTATGTTTTGAGACAAGGTTTATGCATTCTAAATTGTGAAAACCTGTTGTTTTCTTTATTTCTGTCTTTGACAGCAACAGCAGCACCAACAGATGAAATAGCAACTAATAACATACAGAAAGAGTCCCAACAGCCAGCTGGTACACATATGCTAGAAGTCATCCTTGGACTGGTCGGTGGGATAGTAGCTGTTATTGTTGTGGTTGGAGTTGGTACTCTGTATTGCAGGTGTCGCCTACGTCCAAGTACTGCCGGTACATGCAAACTCGGTACTAAAAAGCCAGCTGTTACAAGTATGAAGACGTTAAACAAAGAAGAAACATGTCTGTATGAAAACAAATGCTTGGGTAGTGCGGAAACTTGTTTGTTAGGTAGGTTGACAGTTTGGGTGCAGCCTTTGCTAATTTAAAGCTAAAATTCCCAAATTAGGAATTCAAAGTATTAATAAATTCAGAACAAAAATCACAAGAAATTTGGAGGTTTCCCATGTCCACACAGATACGTTTTCATTTGAAACACAATTTATGTTTCTGTTTTCATGTACCATCGGGTGATCCACACAGAGATTATGTCAATTTCATCAAAAATGGAAACTTTTGATGGAGCTTTTGAAAATGAAGTGCTATCTCTTTTGTCTGGATGGAATATTTTTTGAAAAATTGAATTTTATGTTTGCATTTTCATGCACCATCCACATGGAAACAATGTCTATTTCATCAAAAATGGAAACTTTTAAGAATGGCCTTCAGAGTGGATTTTTTTAGATGCAGTGCTACGTTGTTTTCTTGTGGATGGAATATTTTTTGGAAATACAAAAATAAAACTGCATTTTCAATGCCCACATCGATACATTTTGAAAAAGATTTTGTGTGGATGGGGAAAATTTTGCGTTGTCATGTGAAAGTTATGCCAGTCCACATGAATACGTTTTCAAAACTTCCATTTTTCAAATTAAAAGGTATGTGTGTGGATGTGCTAAGATTTGGGATTCACACAAGTAGGATTCATGATCGGCATGTAACTATTTAATCAGTTAGGACTGGAGTTAGCAGACTAAATGCCACGGGATGGTGGGGTTAAAGGAAGAGGTAAGTCCCTATTATTGACCCTCGCAGAAGATGAGGCTAATGTAGTAGTGATTACTACGATTTAGCTTACGGTACACATGCATGATCATTGGTGACTCTGATCAAGTGAAACATTGAGATACAGCAAATGTTATCATTTTCAAACCGCAACCGGTTGGCTCAGTGGTAAGAGCACTGGTCTTGTCAGAATGCAGGAGGCCGGGGTTTCGATTCCCAGTGAGACCAACATTAGGGTCTTAAAATAATTGAGGAGAAGGTGCTGCCTTTGCAGACCCTTGGAGACCTTTGTGAATTGGGTTGTGAAACCTGTTAAAGCTCTCCACCCACCTAAGAGTGGGTTAAAAGCAATAAAAAATACTATCTAATCTTATTTGAGTAGTTTGCGCATATAAAATATAAATTTTAGTTATAGTGGGGACAGTAACAATTTCAGTATTTACTCCACGAGTAGCTATTAACAATATTCTACTTGGTTCTGCACACTTTCTAAGCACAACCACAGGGAACCCACAACATATGGGTTCCCTGTGGCACAGCCCTTAAATTGTTTAAACTTCATGTGTCACGATAAGAGGAGGGGCCTTAAAGCTGTTTTAAATTTTTTGACCAATCAGTGAGCTTTAAGTTAATCAGAACGTCTGGGATTGGTTAAGTTCACATGGGGCGGTGAAACCAGTCACTGGAACAGTGGTTATAAATGGGTCTCAAGCTATCTGGGCCCTGGCCTCTGCCTTTTATTGAGAGACAAGTACTTTAAGAGTAAGTTTTCTTAAAACTTTGTTGATGTCTCTTTCTTAACGTGTGTTGGAGGTGAAAATGGAAATGGTGTCCAAATTCTGGAAATATCATTGAAATCTGACAGACTGCTAGAATGTACGACGTGGTCAACTACTATTGCTTTGAAAATACACTAGCTGTTAGAATGTTTCATTATTAGTGCTCAAGATACTTGATCTACATCAGCAATTTCATTGATTAGTTTAAAGAAAAGTTATGTTGTAAGTGTATGAAATTTAGAGTTCCTTCTACTTAAACATTTAAAGCTTACAAAGCTCTCGTCAGACCCTGCATGGAATGCAGGACAAACTGAACTGGCCACGCCTTGAGCAACGCAAGAAAGAAAGCCGACTAACTACTATGTACAAGATTGTGAATGGCAAAATGGATATACCAAAGGACAAGTTCCTGAAACCAGCTGATAGAAAAACCAGGCGCAGCCATGTATTTAGAATCCCATCAATCTCCAAATACTGCCTCAAGTTTTCCTACTTCCCGCGCACAATCAGGAATTGGAACAACCTTAATGCAGAAACAGTCTATAGAATCCTTCAAACTTAAAGTTTAGACTAATTTACCTCCCCCAACATACCTTTTCGTCATACCCCTTATGGAGGGAGAAGAGTAAAATTTAGAATTAGAAGAATTAGAAATGAGGAGATGCGAAATTACAATAATATGGCCTAACATTGTCCCTTTAAGGTACATTCAAATGCGCGACAACCAACTAGCCAGAAGAGTGAAAAAGTTTAGTTCATGTCGGACAGTGGGCTGTGGGGCTCATAAAATGCATTCTTGTGCGGTTTTATCATTGCGCTCTGTAATTGTGCAAACAAAAGACGAGCCCTCCCCCCTAATTTCCCCCTGGCAACGTATACATGGAAGGTGATATATATAATATAAGAGTTATGTCATCTTCACTGAAACAGCTTAGAATGGTTTAAACAAGGTAAAAGTTTTTGTAAATATTTTTAAACAACAAACGTTTTCAAACTACGCGTTCATCTTCGGGTGAGTTCAAGCTATATAAGTTTCATTTCTGTTCCGCAAACCAATAGTGCAGTACCCTGGGTGCTAGAGGTTTTTCTCGCTCAATAGCGGTGTCAGCGATGCCGAAGGCAAAACAACGAGTGCCGCAGGTACGAGCGAACAGGCCGCTGTGCCCGTTTAAAACACTCCGTGACTCACTGAACTCGATACTTGAGCATCCAGTGCAGGCAACCTAATATTGATTGCGGTTTACTGCAGGTCGGTTGTGCTGTGGTAGCTGTACTTCTTCACTATTTTCTACTGGCCTCGTTCTCATGGATGCTGTGTCAAGGAATTCTGCTCTACTCCATGCTGGTAAAGGTCTTGAGTGACGGACCGGAGGACAAGATGAAATACTTCTTTGGAATAGGATGGGGTAATTGTTTGTTGCTGCTTAACTGTTGCATTTGCATTTGTACTTGCACTTCTATTGCCATTACCATTGCCATCGGCATTTCATTACCATTGCATCTTCTTGTTATTAGGCCTTCCAGGTTTGGTTGTCTCCATTTCATTCGCCAGCACAGGAGCTGTAGGGTACGGTACACATGGGACGTGCTGGCTGAGTGCTGCAAATGGACTCATCTGGGCTTTTGTTGCTCCAGTCCTGGTCGTTATCATGGCAAGTACCGTCTGCTGAGCTCTTTCTACTATTAGTAATATAATCGGGGCGGAGAGGTGAAAAATATTGGATTTGCGATCGCCGAAGGCGCGAGTTTTAGGGAAGTCCGGGGTCATGGGGGCTGAACGAACTTTAGAATTCAGTTTTCGAAAATCGGTTATTTAATTTTAATAGCTAAAACAGAATTATAACAAAATTTAAAGGTTTAGAATCTCCGTTTTATGCTTCATTGTTCCGCAACAAACAATTAATGACGCACCATGGCTCAAAATCTTAATTTCAAATACTGTTCTTGTAACTCGCTCGCTCGCGCTTCGCAGTCAAGTCATTTGTAATGTTTTTAAAAGTCCTTGGCTCTTGAAAAACGTGGGAATCTATACCCCCAGCCCCCCACCCCTATCTCCGCCGTGCCGGATAACATGATGAAGGATTTACACTTCATCTTCAGCTTAACATCTCTTAACAAGACACAGGTTAAATGAATTGCCCTTGTAATGAATTTCTTCTAGTAAGCATAATACATTCTTTATTACACTGAGGACTTAAGTTTATCAATATAACTAAACAATGCTCTGCTAGTATTGCACTTAGGCCCAGCCCAAATGAGTTTTTCCCTTAGTAAGCTTCTCCTGACGTAACACGACTGTCTTGGGTTACACAGAGCAACTCAGCAGTGCTGATATTGATTCTACGAAACTTAATGCGGACACGTTACGTGCAACTGAAGTCTCGTACAGAGAAGATCAAGACCTCCACCAAAGCCACGGCAATCGTACTACCCCTTCTGGGGATCACCTGGATCTTCGGCCTTCTCGCCTTCAACACAGACACGGTGGCGTTCAAATATATCTTCTCTATATTCAATTCTCTGCAAGGCTTGATGATATTTGTCTTCCATTGTCTATTCAACAGGCAGGTGAGTTATGGCTAATTATTTGTTTCTTCCCGTAAGTGCTTAACATATGTCTTAATCCCAAAAACGTTTCCAATCTCTTACAGTTAACAGAAGTCACGTGAGAACCATAATCCGAAGCACATAATTGTAGTTTTTAACATTTTGTTAATTTTTTGATTAGTTTTTCGAAAGATGATGTTGGGATGTGAATCTCGGAGTAAATCTCTCAGTTGACATTGTAGATTTTCAAAATTAGTTGGTCGATTTGTCCATGTACTGATATAGATACCGCTAGGTAAATATATTCATTTCTATTAGATCAGTTGAAGTCAGGCACCATTAAACTCACTCGTCTGTAACTCCAAAACAAATCTTGGTTACAAAGTTGCTGGCTCTCAGTATAAGGAATAATAGATTTGAAAGATTTTTTTAATATTTAAAACTACAGAAAATTCTACAAAAGAAATCGTGCAGAAATTGAGAACAGACGAAAGCATTTCACTTCTCGCGATAGGCGAGAGAAGTTGTAACGGACTTCGCTGCCACAAAAATATTGAACATTAATTCATTCTTGTTACTTGCAAAGCGGCGCATTTTGTTCTCGACTTAGCCGACATGTCCGGTCTCTGGCGAACAATATCGATGACAATGTTGGAAACCGTTATTAAACTGTCGGTGTGAGAAAGGTATTTTTCGCATCATAAACTGATATATTTTCTGATTCATTCGAACAAATAACTTGCTTCCAACTTCCTGCTCGGCTCTGCTTCATACAAACATTGCTAATTTCGCAACAAACTTCGCACTATCAAATCCACTCCATATAATTTTGTAACAACACCTTTATATTTAGATAGTCTTCTGGAAATTCTGAACTCGCATGCAATGTAGCTTTTGACGAGTTGGATTTCACCACAGGTGGCCCAGGCTTGATGCGAGTATTGTTATAAACGTTGTACAAAGTCTGAAATTTAAGACTTGTATGGTGATTTTCGAATCATAACAATATTTGTGACTTCCATAAAAAGTTGTCGGTGTCATCTTTGTCATGTGGTGGAAATTTCAAGCGATTTCGATGCCTCTTAAGCCCCGATTTTCCTCGCAGAAGAAAGAATTAAATGAGAGGAAGGAAGGACACATTTCTTGCCAGGTCGAACCGACCCATGCATACGTGATCGTCGCAGGCTTTTGACTATTAGATCGCGTCCCCTCGCATTACAACAGGCAGATAACATGTTGTATACGTTGAACAAGAAAAACGTGTAAACCGTCTTTCTCACAGCGGCCCTGCAGGGCCCGGTTGCATAAAACACCCGTAACACGTAAGTGTGTACTTAAGTGTTCCCGTAAGCTAGGTGTGTTGCATAAACAGACTTAGGTGACTACTTTCAAAAGATCTACACTTAAGATCTACACTTAAGTATTGAATCTTAAGATTGTCTTAAGTGACCACTTAAGTACTGTTTATGCAACAGAATTTACGGGCCTCGTAACCTCTAACTCGTAAAGTTATGGGACCTTCAGAGGTTCCGTAAGTCTACACGTCACCAATATATTGTTTTCTTTCTGAAGTAATTTTAATACATTTCTGTACAGTTTTTGACGTTTAGGTATTTTTATTACAACAAAAGGAACAACAACAACAACAACAACAACAACGACAGTTCAACAACAACAACAACAACAACAACAACAGTAAAATAGTTTATTTCAGTGTACCCAAATGAATTTATCAATTACACGATTAGAAGTGACTGAAAAATATACAGTGTTAAGTCTTAATTTTTGCTAAAAATACGTATTTTGAAGAAGGAAATACTCTTCTTGACATGCAAATTGATCTTGCCAGGGAAGAACTGGAAGAAATTCACGAAACTTTCTTTTTGTCAATTCACTAAAAAACTGTCATCTATGGTGAATTGACGCTTCGAAGTTTATTTCTCGTTCAAATGAAAATCCAAATAATTAATTTGATATTTTGTTATTCTACTATACAATAAAGAGTGAACATGACTGGTCTTGTTTGTATCATTCTAAACTGTTGTCGCAAAGCGTAGCCGTATTTCAGTTGAAAAAGTGAACTACTTTATGTTTGTCCCGTAAGTTTACACATAAGTGGACCCGTAAGTTGTCCACTTGCGACAACGATACGTGTGCTTTTTGCAACACACTTAAAATAACCCGCAACCGTATCGTAACTGCTATATATTTAAGAGTGCACTTAAGTGGAGGTTTTATGCAACCGGGCCCTGGCGGATTTTATCTACTGCTTCTTGTAAAGGGAAACATGACAAGTTATCGTCACGTCTCAGTGGGGAAGATATTACCGTTTTATTCGGGTTAATAATCCACTCGTTAGCAATTTAGGTTTTGAACTTGGAGAATCTCAAAACGGTTTCTTCGTAGCTGTTCACGAAATATAAGGTCGCCGAATTTTTAGACCAGACAGGTGGTGCTTATTACTGTTCCGTACACGTACGGACTCATCTTCTACGAAGAGCCTTAACCCCCCCCCCCCCCCCAGGCGAGAATGCTTTGTTGCCATGATAAGGCACATAGTATTTTATTAAACTGTGCGAAATATATTACATTTAAATTTGTAACATAAGTGAGAAAATGCAGGTCAGTTATTGATAAACAAATTTATTTAGCATGCGGAATTCGATCATAATTTACTTAATTGAAGATAAAAATTAACCTAACTGTATGAATCAAGGCAACATTCAAACTGACAGCCCAGAAAATTACTACTTCAGCTTTACCCGGTCAGTGTGTTTAACATGATAAACCAGTAAAATTTCTAACACTCAAAAGCTCAGTGCCCGAATTTTTATCTCGCTGATCTTCAGAGAGTAGTGGTACCCTCTCCAATGCTTCCAGATAACACTGTTTGCGTACGAGGCGTGCTGTCCCCTGAGATAGAGGCCATTCAGGTTGGAATCGTGACACGACTCATACCACCACGCTCCCTTATACACGACCGCACAGCTGGACCCTCCGCTGGTGTCATTATCCTGATCTTTTGTGGAGAATTTCTTGTTATTGTGTGCTGCATGATATAAAGAATGAAAACATTCATAATAATAAATATAATTATTATTATTATCATCATCATCATCATCATCATCATCATCATCATCATCATTATTATTATTATTATTATTATTATTATTATTATTAT
>JAOBYG010014455.1:0-22411 GCA_025403545.1 Epizoanthus stellaris | reverse complement strand
TGGACTGGGAACTAGTCAGAAAGTGGGGAGATCACGGTCCACTAGTGTCCAGGCCCCGTAGCTATCCCCCCTGGTTTTCTTTATCCTTCGTGAAAAGAACGCATCGAGCATTGTAAGTTAAGGCCGTCATTTCGCTGTTTCCGATATCTATTGCTTGGTAGTAACGGTTATCACACTAAATGCCAGCTATAGCCTATACTGTGATCAACTGCTCTTCTTTTATAACTTACTGTTAGGAGTACGTTTCTGTTGTTCTCAGATGATAAATGGTTTGATAACAAGTGGGGATACGATAATTGGAAGAAAGACAAAACTAATCTTGATTTGTTGTGAAAACCTATGCAATTATTTTCCGAGGCCGCATTGTGTAGCTGCAGTTGAAAACAGATGTTTTGAAATGGACACGCGAGCTTCTCTGGTTACGAACTTGTTGTGGGGATCAAATAAAAATTATTTTGAAGGGTTTTTGTACACAAATACAAAATAAATATAATTTGGTTGCGCGAGATTGTTTATTTGCACTTTAGTTGATTTGTGTTGTATAAATCTTGGATTGAGGAGGATATATATATCTAGATAATATCAAGATTCTATTGTGACTTTAGCACGCGTTTTCACCAAGACTGGAAGAAATAAAAAATTCCATATGCACGAGTAACCAGTTAACTACACGAGGGGTTGGAGAAATAACCGACGTGGCTCCTCATAAAAGGAGAACTTTCGATGAAAAGAAAACTAAGTAATTCAGACTATAAACAGTCAAAATGTCAAGGGCGTGACCGCAAACTTTGTTTGCATCAAACAAACAAATTTACTGTGGAGAAAAGACAATTTTGTGAAGTCAAGAACGTTTTGTTCGATGAATGAATTCCAATAACGTGATTTCGATATAAAATTTGTATAGTATTGTTTCTTTTTATTCTGACGATTAGATGAAAACATCTTGGACAAACTTCAAACACAATCAGCAGGTTGTAGGAAACGTTTCAAAACAAAACTAACTGTTTATAAAAACAACCTAAATTTTCGTCAAATCTGACGCAAATCTGTGGTATTCCTAACTTTCCAAATAATTTCCCACACCGCAGATACTCTAATTGTACATCAATTGTCAACCCTTTACTGAAGTTCAATTAGAATTTATTATAACTAATGTTGCTTTTTCAATAGCCGTCGATGTGCAGGTAGGGTATTTGTTGTTCAAAGGCAATCAGCAAATTAACGGGTACCCTTGCACAGCGAACATTTGTAGTCATTTCCTTGCTTTTCCCGCCATGACAGTATACATTTGGGGCGCGATTATTTTCTTGCCAACCGATCTGAAACAAAATAATTTGAATTAGTTTGGCAAATAAACATGGTTGTGTTTATTACACAATTGTCGTGGTGTACAAATTGAGGGGAAATAAATAAATTTAGTTCACAGTAAAACAAATTTGATTCTTGGTAATCTTTCGTTAACTAGCATTGCTGAGTTGGTGCTGTCTCAGTGAAGAGGTGTGGTTACTCGCAGACTAAACTTGCCGTTGTATGGAACGGCAGTGACACGATTTTTCTTCCAAATCCAAGACAAGCTTGCCAAGATCATATTGATTATTGGTTTCGGCTATCAATGTCCGCAACAAATATTTTTGTTGCTTAGCTGCTGGAAAATCCTCTGGGATTTGCGGTGTATTGGCTTTCGTGTAGGTTATTTCAACCACATGCAAACCATGTTTAATTCAATGCATGAGTACAAACCCTTTAACCGTAGATTACACAGTTATTGGTTTTGTGATTTGTCTACTGGAGAAAACCGCTATAAACACAAAAGCGAGAGAAAACTCATGGACAAAACTACGCGAAAAGAAATGTATGATACGTTGCAAGCACTAAGTCACGAACAGCTAATTGTCTGTTTCCTTTCATTTAGCAAAATATATAATTTTGTTCCTTCCGTTATTATATAAGATTGACAATGACCCTTCAACCGTGACAAAATGACTGTTGCAGAAACTTAACCAAATTATGACAGTTTTATTGGAGATGCCGCAGATTTGGTGACTGTACATTTTCAAAAAGCCTGCATGCACAGTTGTTCTTCGATTCGTTATAAAATCCATAAAAAATACTCGTACTCCCAATCATAGCAAGCAACCTGTTCACAAGTCAAGAATAGTGTGAATAGGATCAATAAATAATAGGGAGGGAAACACGTTTATAGATAAAAATTAAACTTTTCAATTCTATTGTACTAGAGCAGAGAAACTAAGGGCAGTCAATGCGACCCCTGTCAAATAAGCTCATTTATATGGATGTTTACACTACAAGTTGAACAGTGGCTGCAAACATATCCATAATTAATGTTTATTTACCCAAAATAAAATATCTTTCAAACGATATCAAATAAGCTGCGCCCATAAATCATTAATAGACCCAGATTTAAGGGAGGGAACCGTAGCAGTCAGGGCACTTGAGCGAAACACCCGAAGGAAACTCTTCAAGGCTACACTGAGACAACCTTTTTGGTAAGTTCAAGTTTATTGCAGTGTTTCAAGTTTTCCTAACTCAGATCCAATAATTAACCCGAATTTTCAATTAATGAGAAACCTAAGCTTGTTTATCTTACAAACATAAATAGTCTACATATATTTTCGTTGTGGATTATATTTTCCTCGCGCATGTAGAAACTGTTTAACATTTCCTAGACCATTTGGGGGAAATATTTAAAGTTCTTTGACTCGCCAAACAAACAACCTAATCCTTTGCTTTATGTCAGCATACTAACAGTTTTGTGGAAGAACTTTACAAAGCCTAATTAATCATTTTAAAACACTTTTGACGACTTTTTCCTCTTGTATCACAAGATAAGTTAGCGCAGGAATTATTCGAAGCACGCTTGAGCTCGACATTAATAGAAATCACGAAGACGATTTAGCGCTCTTTGGTAGCAATAAAATCAAAGGAAACAATATCAACTTAGAAACGCTCCTTAAAATAAATCAGCCTTCAGGGATTTAGATATTTCTTACGCTCTTTCTTTGTTCTTTACAACGTGAATATTACTGTTTATATTTTTCAGCGGCACTGAACAAAAATATTTGTACTAAGTCGGACAGTTATTGGTTTTGTCTAATGTAAGCACCAGGTTGCAGGCTTCACTGAATTCAGATTTACTGAAGTAATTAATTTTGTATCACTTTTGAATTGTTCGGAAACGCTTTGTTTATGATGATGTGACGGAAAGTTTTAGTCCGAAATCGGGCCTTGAAAGCGAACACCAAATGAAGGTTGTAAAGTTGAAAGTGATATGAATCATTTTTAAACCTTTTATCTAGAAAAGAGCAATTTGTAATTATTTACTCATTCGGAGGACTCAATTTCAAGCTTTGATTCACAGTTAAAGTAACAGTTTACAAAGGATGAAAAAGAAAGCTAAAATGTTATCAGAAATATGAATTAGTTCCATTTGTAAATTTGAGAAATGTTTTCCTTAGTACACAGAGGAAATATAGCCGAATTCAAAGTTGTCCTACTCTGACCGCAGCCAGTGTTAATGAAGATAATTGGTTCTGGTACAATCTTACAATTTCCTACCTTCACTGATCACGAATATTCCATTAGCAAACAATACAACATGTAACCAAGAAGGTTTGCTTTAGAACAATTTGCTCGAGTACCAGTCATTGTTGTTAATCAGCAGTTATTGTACTCGAAGGCGGGCAGTACTCTGGATCGGCACAGCTGTTGAACGACTTGAAAGCACGTGTTGTCGTTTGTTCGCGCGACACTGAAAGCGCCTTAGAAACTATTCGAAAACAATAAGTCCATTAAATTTTTGGTGACTTTCTGTGGTCTTCTTCAGAGTGAATGAAACAGAATAAGTACATTCAAGACTAATTTAAATTAACGTGTTACTGTGAAAGCCATGTCAAAGGAACAGAACTACAGTAATTATCTGCAAGAAACGTGTTCATGAACTGATAAACATCCTGAATATTTGGACTTTTGAAGCCAGTCGCAAGCGCATTGAGATTACATAGAGACTGTTCAATTACAGATCGACAAGAAAGGTCTCAATCAAGTTTTTGTTTGATTGTTTGCTTAATTCCTATCTCTGATATGACTTTGTTTCATTCTTTACCAAAGAGTAACAGTTCTTCAATGCAAGATAGAATTTAAGCCGGAGATAAAACCTGAGTAAGCGGTTCAAATTTTCAAATTTCTTGCCATAGCTTTTCTGCTCGCTGAATGCTCTACCAGTCTGCTCTGTCCAACCAGTAGTACAAACACCGCGGGAGTTAATATTGGCTTTTGAAATTATGTTATATTTGAACACTATTGTTAATCAAAGACTTGTAGATATTTCTCTACCAGACGCAGAGCCAAAACAACCAACTTAGCCGCGGGAAGCAATAAAGACCACCATAATTAAATTATGAACTATTGTGTTACGTTCATGTACCGTTGTTTCGAAAGGAATACAGGAAAAATCACCACAAGTAAAAAACCCTTCCTGTAGTGACAAATTAATGAAACATAATGCAAAGCAAACAAATCAATTGGAAAGCGAGAAACTATTGTATATGGTTGCCTAATTAGAGCTTTATGTAAATTAGAGAAAAAATTCTTCCAAGTTTAGTCCAACTATAAATTGGTTAAAACTTACCAGCATTTAATGTTCTAATGTTGAGAAATACATTAGATAGGACAGATTTAAATTTAGAGCCGAATAGTAGGCTTTTTCAAACGACTGAACAAAACGAGTACTGGTACTATCAGACAAACCTTGATTTACAACTGCGTGTACTCTGGTCAAATACGATTACGATACGACATTTTTAACTTGATAAGATAGCCAAAATCACAAGAAAAACACTTTCGTTTGTTATCTTGGGTGGGGCGCAAGTGAGACGCCTTGAAGGAACATAAAATCAACCCCATTTTACTACCAGAATAAATAGGATTTAAGCTTATAAGTTGAGAGGGTCAGCAAAAATGTCTCAAAAGTACAGTTACCTAGCACCATGGCTGCCAAAAATTCTTAAAGACTCAAACTGGCAGGGCTCAAAGCAGCATTTTGATTTTACTAGCCAGTAAATTAAAAAGAAAACACATCGACACAAATTGAAGTATTTCAAGATGATGAACGATCTCACTGTTTGAACTTGAGATCTTCTGAAATCAGTTTACACGCCTGACAGCAACTAAATAAAGTGCATAACTTATCCTTAACCAGCATCAGTTTGATTAAATTCCACTCTTTGGAGACTACAAGTAGTTCGGTTTCTGTGTTATTCTGCTTGATAAACTTGAGCCATAATTACCGATTGTAGTTTGTGTAAAGGTATCCTAATCTCCTCCGGAAGTTTTCTCCTGTTTGGCTAACCCAAATATTCTTTGCTATCGGCTGAGAATCTGAACACACAATCCCCCTTGAAATTGGACCTGCTACATAACGGAACACGTCTCGATAAATTCTGAGCTAGTACCTCCTCGAAGTTTTCAGCGTCTAACTCTAAAATAGACTGAAATGCCTTTATCTAACAAAAATAAAAGGAGACCGCGCCTTGGTACGAATGTCACCCGGATAAGCTTGACCAGCAAGATAAATCAAGATGACATTTATACTTGTTGCCTCTGAAATATCAAAGCTTTTGAACCAACAATAAATACATTGATATTAATGGGTTTCTTATTCGCAAATATTTGGAAAATGCCTTTTACCTCAGTCTGTGTGGCAATTTAATAATTTCACACGCATAAAAAGACAGAGCTGAGGTGGTCCATTGTGTTTCTTATCTTGTCTCGACGACAACTTGACTTGTGAGCTATAGAATCAATGTCTGTTAAATTCTTTTGCACATTATCTCACAATATCAAATCTCCAGCCTCCTTTTCCAAGTGACTGAAGTTGCTATTTACGAAGCGATAAATCTGTGTAGTCCCATCAATTCCCAAAGCGTACATCCGTGAACTTCAGGGAATCTTATCAGCCAAAATGCTGTTTATCCGTTTCCGGGTCAATTTCGATGAGGCAGTGTCAACTCAGCTAAGTTTCCAAAGGCAAAGTCTAAATGTTGAGTGCTAGTCAAAATTGAAACAAACGCCTCAAATCACCATCAAGAGTACATGCAACTGGTTAGTCTCATAAATGTAGACATTTTAAAAGTAAATGCTACTTACTAGAATTATGCTTTTTTAAACCGACAAAAAGGGAGAGTCAAGCAAGCGTAACTTAAGATTTGTGGTGTTAAAGGTTAAACGATTAGGCAAGTACACAGGAGGAAGGAACACAAACATAGTTTAGGTGTGGACAGGGCCGTTATCGGTGTTTAATTTGATGCCGAAATGTACACTGATATAGTGCGAACGTGCACAGACCGTATCACATACTTGAGGCAATATCGCTATATAAGCGTTGAAAGGTTCGTGGATTGAGCTCTCAGATATAAATCATCCGTGACTCCGTTACTCGACTGATGTATCACAAATCACCAGGTAAGACGCAATTTTTACGAGAAAAAACTAATTCATATTCTAATGGTGATCTGCGAGAACAATTTACATGCTGCAATACAAGACTCTAACCATAAGCAGTTCGAGGTGTCTTGATTATTCACGCCTCGAGTGACACCTATTACGTATATCTCTACAAAAGAGCAGGCATTTGAGTCTCGGAGAGTAAAAGTGAGAGAGACAGAGACAGAGTGAGAGACAGAGAATGAATGAATGAATGAATGAATGAATGAATGAATGAGACAAATCTAGAGACAGAAACAGCGACAGAGAGACGGAGACAGACAGATCAGCATGCATGCAGACAGACAGACAGACAGACAGAGATACAGAGACAGACACTTAGGCAGATAGTCCGAGACACTCAGAGATACAAAAACACTGAGAAACCGACAGACAGACAGACAGACATACATACAAACAGACAGATAGACAGACAGACAGATTGACGGACAGACAGACAGACAGACGGACAGCGCACAGATACAAACAGACAGCCAGACAGACGACGAACAGAGGCAGCCAAACACATCAGTAGATAGACAGAGAGAGAGAGAGAGTGATATAAACAGAAACACAGACAGTCACAGACAGATAGACAAACAGAGAGTGTCAGACAAACAATGTTACATTCAAAGAAAAATAGAGAGAGAGACAGAAGTAGAGAAAACCGGATGGACAGGCAGACAGACAGACAGACACTCCAGTATGTGAAAATGCGAGACAGTGCAGCAAGAAGGGAAAAAGATTGGAAGGATAGCAATAAATGACTATTATGAAAACAGCTCAGTTATTATAATCACAAAATAACAACAAGAAAAACAATTATTATAATTACAATAACAATAATAATAACAATAATAATAACAATAATAAAATTATAATCACAATAATAATATTAATAAAAATAATAATAGACCAAGAGTGGCTAAGTACCCATATTTGCAGTGACCCATGGTTCTTTGGATGACAACTGGTACCAGGTATGCCCTAAAACTGAGTTTGGCTTTTTCGGTAGTCATAAGCGGGGTATGTATAGGATAGGCAAACTTTACTTTAGCAGTGAAGGCTACGTATTTCCTAAAACTGAGTTGGCTTTTTCAATATAAGCGTTAAAACAGAAAAATCACTATTCCCTCTCTCTCCACATCCCTCACTGAATGAAAGAATTAGGTAAAACGTTTATCAAAACAGTGTGTAATAGTAAAAGAACATTTTCATCCGTTTTAAAAAGTAAAATGTCCATAAAAATTGGCTTTTCGACAGTCGGTTGTGGAGCTTGATGAAAGTAGTTGGTTTTTGACCGAAATAACGGAAAGGATACACCCATCCAACTAAAAATGTGTTTGTCCTTATCCGCCCTTGCAAAGACACAAAGCCAAAAAGACACAATCAGAGAAATAGAAACAAACATTCATGCAGAAAGACACACAGACAGACAGAGCCAGAGACAGTAAGAAACAGAACAAAGCGTATGCGATTGGTTGTCTAGTGAGAGAACAATTGAAAATGTGATAAAACACGACAAATTCGGATGGAACCGGTATGGCGGTATTCTTCAATAACCTTTCCGAACAATATTTAAATTTTAAATAATACTAGAACCCATTAAGGACAGATTTGTTGTGCATTATTCACTGGAAGTGCTGTACCAGCTTATGTAACACAGTTTATTTCTCGACCAACAAAACGTCAACACCCAGTCGATTGAAGTATTAACACTTCTTCACTAGCAAAATTCTAAATAATTTAGGAAGGCTGAATTATTGAACACCGCTGCTTGTAGTTTTATAACGATAAAGTCACGGAGTAAAAAGTGTATTATTTAAAGAAGTAGCAAGCTGCAAGCTAAACTCTGTACTGTGTTTTCTGTCAGCGGAATCATAAAGGTAGGTTTGGTCTCACCCGGATCTCTAAATTTAGGAATTCTAATTGGCAGCTGTAGTTATCTATGTTCTAAAGGATAGCGTATACAAACACACACACAAACATAATGCCTCCTATTTAGGAACAAAACCAATTTCCGCCGGTTGAAGGCAGTTGTTCTTGTGTGCGTGGAATAGTTTTCACTTTTTCAAGGTTTCTATTGAATTAGTATAAAATCATACCTAGGGCTAGTTGACTCTAATGTACTCATTCACACGCGACTAATGGACTTCAAACAAAAGTCCTATGCCGACCATTGAGAGAGCAATTGTCTCGCGAATCAGTTCGATGATTAAATGAAACACTCTCATTCACACTTGTTTGAATCAAAACGTTATTGATAAGGAGGTACAAAGAAAGAAAACCTCTCTGTTTTATGCCCACTTCGAATGGATAGAACCGGAGAAAGTCACGCTATATAACTCTAAAAGCCTGGCAAAATCTCAAAAATTATTTTGTTCATTCAAATTTTACTTCAACACACAACAAGGAAAGAAAGAGAATCTTGCTCCGCTATAAAGTTATCGCAATACGCGTAAATGAATGTTTGTAAATACGCCTATTATTCTCTACTGTATTTATCTAAGCTTGTTGACACTGGTTCATATGTTTTCTCAAAACAAAATAACTGCTGTCTATCTATTTCTTCAAAACTTTATAGCTTGACGCAGAGAAGAAATCATAAATATTCATAGCAGTTATTCATCGGCAAGTGTTGCATTGTTATAGAACAATCAAAGACTAGCGGCTTGGTCAGGCTCCAAAGAAAGAGGCAAAGATATTGGCAAAACAAACAACTTTCGAGGGCTGGCGGATTAAGAAGCGGCATTCTGTTTGCAAATACTGTTGATCTAACCTATCAAATAGTGTTCAAATAGTGTTCGTTTATGAAAAAGCTACTTCATGTCAGTTGAAGTGTGGTGTTGTGTAGAAAAACAAGGCAATTCAACAAACATAACAAATACGAATGGTATTGACTAAACTAGAAAACTTTCAGATGAAGCAGCAGTCGTTTTAAATTACCCAGCAGGCCTATTATGAGTTTACGGTACCTTATCACCAATTTCAAACATTAAAGAGAAGAGGATTATCAAACCAAGTCTATCGGCTTTACGGCGACACTAAGTCCACAGCACACACAGATATAAGGCAGTTTATTAATGTAGGAAACGGACAAAAACCTCAAGAATTTTGCTCGAGACGGATAAGTGAAGTTGGACAAAAACTGAGTTGAAGGCACTTGTCACTTGTGATGTGTCCCTGAAGGATCAATTAAAGCGAAACAATGACTAGGCGGCAAATAAACTCAGTGTGTATAATTTATAATAAGGACGCCGACTCGTCCTTGCGTCGAAATATCGCATCTAATGAAGTCTATCAAAGCATAACATGATTTATGATAGCTTAGCCATGAACTCAATGTAACACACAAAAAATGGAAACGACCAACATTTTCGTTAATTGAGGTCACCGAAGGTTTAGACTAGTTATTGCAACCCCACACAAGCGAATGACCAACATCAAGAGATAAGCTTTGTCAGTTTGATAAAATTTTCTAGACTTTTACGATATCGGGATATTCTTATGTAAATAAACATGATATCAAGGAACATTTAAACGAACGATGCTTTTAGTTTTGTCTGAAGGTGGGAAGTTTTCGCAGCATGAGGCAAACCAAAATTTGTGCGTGAACTTGGTATAATGTCAACCATGTTCGAATTGATTAATATCTTTATAAGCTATCTTCTGTTTGAAGTTACTGTGTTAAATCTGATCCTTTCTTGGGAGGAGGATTTTCTTGTCCCAAGCACCTGATGAGAGAGCAAGTTACATCAAAATAATGAATGCTTTCATCAAGGCGCAGATGATTGTTTTTGAATTAGAGAAGATCGTAACCAAAACATGGTTAATTGGAGACTTTAAACAAAAAGAGCACACTGACATTACAGAAGCTTCCTGAATCACTAGAGTCCCTTGCGGCAAGAAATGCGCATCTTTGCAAATGTAAAATATTCGAAAAGCCTTCGAACACTTTGCAAGCCTTAAAGCTTTTTTCCAGTCGACTTGTATCTCAGAAACGTAGCAAGAACTAAAACTAGCTATAAATAATACTTCAAGTTACTTAAATCTTAATTAGGCTCCCC
This sequence comes from Epizoanthus stellaris, assembly GCA_025403545.1. Lineage (NCBI taxonomy): Eukaryota > Metazoa > Cnidaria > Anthozoa > Zoantharia > Epizoanthidae > Epizoanthus > Epizoanthus stellaris. Next base: position 11,843 of record JAOBYG010014455.1, on the reverse strand, counting down.
CCGCCACGGGAAGACCTGTCAGCATTGATGGTCAGGGAAAATCGTAATGCAATATAATATACGAATACGTAATCATGATCCTGCAGCGAAACTTTGATTAGTTTGGTAAACAGAAGCAACGGGAGCCTTGCAGGCCCGCGGCGACCTTTCATCACCCAATTGAAAAGCTTTTCCCACTCGAAAGGTGTCATGAAAAGTGATCTGTTAGCAGCTTTGAAAACCTTAGTGAAACCTATCATCAAAAATATTACATCATGTGAGTCGCGCTCGTGGCTGTTAGATTTCGTCGAGGTCGCGATTGGCACTACACTCTTTTAACCCACAGGCGAGCGGTCGGTATTGTGACAACAATAAGGCAATAATTTCATATTCGACCAATGAGCAGTCTTTCTTAGAGAAACAATTATGTCTAGAAAGGCGTGAGGCCAAAGCTGCGGTGAAATTATCTTGCTGTCAAGCAATCTACCGCCAGCGGAGCAGTTTGCCAATACAACTGCTTGTATCGCGGAGTTAAGCAGTCTAAATTCACTGCAGATAAAGGTAAAGGCGGCAATTAAAATTGTTAGTGAACATTCTCAATCTCATCGATCTCTTTATGAGCGCGGGAAACGGTACAAGAGTTGATTTGCTGTTTCGAAAATGCAGTGGATATTATGACTTCGAGATAAATCGCACCGACACAGTTCATGCATTACTAAGAAGGTTGCTGAAAGATAGTCTGGTATTAAAAAAACAAAACTTTCGATTAATTCGTGATCTTTACGTATAGCGTGAAGACGTAAAGACAATAAACGCTTTGGAGTTTATACAAGCACGATTATTTCACTATCCACAAACACAAGGGGGATTAAGCGACTCGAGTTTAGAAGTACTTAGTCCGGCTGTCAGTCCAACGACGTGACAGGATCAAACAAGCTTGTGTAAGTAATTTCAGAACCAAACAAATCGATCGAATGATAACAAACACTGTCGTGGTAGGCGAAATTGACCTTTCGGTTCTACATACGAGTTCACTTGCAACATAAATTGCTTGCTCAAACTTCCGGAGGATAAAACTTTAAAATAAACACAAGCAGAGAGAACATTTCCTCTCATTTACGTTTGCGGCTACTTCTTGTTAGCCAAGATTTTGCAAATGTTCCATTTTCTGCACGACGGTGTATGTTTGTTTACATTGAATTATAAATCTTTAACAACCAGATCCAATAAACATTTCAGTGTGTACAAGACTAAACAGACGTACTTGAACCGCAAGCAATTGAGGGAGACTTACAGCGATATTTACTTTGGTGGTTTCAAGGTATTGGAGTTTCTCTAAACTGTAATTAAAACCAAGAAAATAATAATACGCTGAATTAATCTGGGACTGCTTTGGATCTGGAGCACTTTGGATTCAATAGTGGAAAATCTGGTTAAAATTCATTTAAAATCAAAATCTAAATGATGAGCAATATTTATGTTTCACAAGAAATGTGTCAGGTTTGAGGCGGGTTTCAGTATTTTTGCCGGAGATAGAGTCGCGTTTTCATTTAGTAATCTATATCGCAATTGTCTGATATTCTAGTAGTACAGGTGAGAAAATGAGTCTACTTTGAAGCGCTTTTTTATCAAACAATTCCGAAAAAAGCAGGAAAGCACATTTGCATGGCATAGGCTAGTAGCGCTAGCGCGGCATGGGGTTGCATTATCGAGAAAAAAGCGGCGCAGCAGGTAGTTTATAATAATAAAAAATAAAATCTACATCATATAATTAAAGCTAAATAGCCTGCACTTCGACCAGACAACATGTGAATTGCTTTGTGCTTTTCAATACCCCTCATCTGCCAATTGCTCGTATCTGATTGGTATAGATCAGGACCAGGTGTTAGCGAAAGGGTGTGGAAAGCAAACTCACTTCTCGTTCCTCCTTTAAGATAACGGGCAAATATTTTCACACCTAGAGTGTAAATATCCACCAAGAGTCAAGATAAATGAAGATCGGCACATTTCTTTGACCGTGTACAAACGGTACATAGGATTTGCCGTCGGAGAAGTAAATAATATAAGTGAATAGGTAGAAACAATTAAGCTGCTAAACGGATGAAAAACAGCTGGCAAAGTAGGTGGTCGCATTGCCACCAGACAAATAGATGAATCAATTGACGCGATGTAAAGGGTTTAATGATTGGCTCAATACACAAAAGATATCGTGATGTCAAGATATTTATAGCTGCTGATAGATAATGAATCTAGTAGCCAATCAGCTGTCATGTCGGCAAGACAAACAGCAAACAGTCTTTAGAATTTCTAATTTATATATTATTGCCACAGAACTGCCTCCAACACTTCAGAATTAACTCTGTCACACACGAGCAAAATGGCTTCAGGAAACCACGAGACAGAGCTGCCAAGCCATGAATCGCCTGATCTCAAGAAGGAAGAGGAGAACGCAAGCCCTGGCGAAATGGAGAAAACAGAGAGCAAAGAAGCAGGCAAAGCGAACGATCCTAATGTGAAACCTCCATACTCGTACGTCGCACTCATAGCGATGGCGATACGCGAGTCTACGGAGAAGAGGTTGACATTGAACGGTATTTACCAGTACATCATTACAAAGTTTCCTTTCTACGAGAAGAACAAAAAGGGATGGCAGAACTCCATACGCCATAACCTTTCACTCAACGAGTGCTTCATTAAAGTTCCAAGAGAAGGTGGCGGGGAACGAAAAGGAAATTACTGGACCCTAGATCCAGCGTGCGAAGACATGTTTGAGAAGGGTAACTACAGGCGCAGGAGGCGGATGAAGCGACCTTACAGGCAACAAACTCAACTCTCAAACGGAATGCTCACTCCAGATCCACGCTTTCCCAACTACATCGCGCCCAAGTGGAATACGTACAGCCCAGTGCAGACGGCCGGAACTCCAGGATGGAGGACTGCAGCTCAACCAACACTCCCGTATCCTTGTAACCCCCAGACCTCAAGGGTACCATCAGGTTATGTGTCACCCTATGTCAATATGGGATCAGCAGTTGGAGTCCCGGTAAGCTCATACACGGGTACACAATACTCGACACAAATTCAAACCCCGGTGAACAACCAATGCGGATACGGAGCAATGGCCATGCCGAATGTCGCCTGCAGACGCCAGCCCGATCACTCTCCGCAAATGCATCATTATCCATACTGGAGTCCGCCAAAGGAGCACTCGTTTGATCAAACACGGTCCTAATACAGATATTGTGCTTCACTCGGACCAGTACAGTAAAGTGACCTTCCCACTTCCTACTCAGCGCAGTGTAGCTCACAATATCACACCAAGTTTTATTTATACAAACTGTACAGACTTCAAGTGATCCATAAACAGTCATCACGATTGAACTTAGTCAAGGTTCGTGGCCTCAGTGGACAACCCACAGGAAACAATTCAATTCAGGTGTATAATTCTGTCGAGAGGCAGAAAAATGGTACTTGCTTGTAATATTTGAGTACTATTTACTTTACAAATTAAGAATCCTTATCCATATGTTTGAGATTATATTGAGGTCTTCAATAGAAGAATCCTATCAACAGCTTATATAAAAAAGAGAAGCATGCATCAAGTTGAGTCACATTTGCACTTACTTCGTTTCGGTCGGACAAAAGAAATTATAGAATATAGATATAGTATACTCGAACTACAGTATGATTGAATATTAGTTGTGAATACGCCTAGCTAAGCTTTGTCTTTAAAACTATTTCAGGCGTTAAACGCCAACTTTATAAGCTATACACTCCTGTCCTATACCAGATTTTTAGTGAAAAGTTTTATGTTTTGACTGACTTTGTGAATATGTTTTTGACAACAAAGTTGTCACTATTAGTTTTAACTTAATCGTTCAATCCTCACACATCTATTGAGAAGGTGTACACTTCTGAATGAGGAATTCAAATATGAAAATGAATGTATTGTGAAAATATGAGATGTGTTCTCAAATATGACAGAGCATTGGGCACCAACTAAATTATGTCGTCTCCAGAGGTGTATATGTCTCCGTTGTATCTCCAAAGGAAATAAACGATCAAATTTTTAACCAGGATATCAAGGAGTTTTGATAGTCTAAAGTAAATAGCCGAGCGTATCTCGCAAACGCGATTCGGAACTCCGTATTTTAAGATTATTACTTGTTAGTAAACATATTGAGAATGAGAATTTGGGTCATCAGGTCACAATTTTGAAAAGTGGAAGGTAAGTCTGAAAGTGATTAAATGCTAAAGATTTCAGGCAATACTGAGTTGTCAGAGCTCTGGGAAATGTTCAGTTTCAAGGGGATTGTTTGAAATTTTGGTTTTTTAAAGCCTGATGTTTTGCTGTTCCCTGTTGATTTTGTTGTCCAACCTGCCACAGACGTCGGGGTAAAGCGTGTCGTATTTGCCACACATTTCATGCTGCTATACGTTGGTCAAATTTATCGCCTTCTCTCATTAATGTTCCTCAAAAGTGCTATCAGCATTTTAGTTCGATTTTAGACTTCTAGTATTGCTAAGGAGGGCAAATTCACTCAGTTACAGTCATGAAATAGGAATGGCCCGCGACTTGTGTTTGTTATATTTTGGCACTTGTTTTCTTTTCATATATAAACCATCCTTGAAGTTACCTTCGGCTGTTATGACATTAAATTAAACTTCTCGATAGCTCATTGTTAACCAGTGTTCTGGTAAATTGTGGCGATTAATTCGAAGAAGGTTTACATTTTGCCCCTTAGTAATAGTGAATCTTCCCCATTCATAAGCCATTAAGTCAATCTAGAACGTTTGCTTGAAGTGAGGATTTATCTTGGTCAAATATCACAGCTATTACCATTCCTATACGTAGTCTTGAGGATAAAATTTACATTCCGCCGCAGGATTTTGTGATTTCTTTGCGGATATTTGCCTAAAAGCTACTCAGTAAATTGCAATACTCGGCAAAAACTTGCGAATACGAAATCGCCGCTTTACCCACAGTAGTCTTCAATTTATGTTATAACCGGAGGCAGTTCGTTTCGATAAGGCCGCCACACATTGTGCAAGGAGTTGTATTGTACAAAAGAACTAGTTTCCCTACACGTGCTCTTTGACTCTGTATTTCCCGGCAACTATCTCACTGACGTGAAAACCCAAGATCTTTATAAAATCTTTGATTTAAATTGACCAAAAAAGTACTTGTCCAAATAAAAACTCATATGGAGTGATTAAAATGAAATTCTTGGCACATAGTGTGCCTCCTAATCTCATCGCGTGAGAATTTATAGGTTCTGATCGAAAAGATATCTTCAAATTTTTGAAAGAAATTAGAAGTTAAAAGAATACCGTGGTTAGTTTCACGAAAGCCTTCCTTTGATTGATTTCAGCCAAATAAACAGCTGTTGATACTCACGAGCCGATTTAAAGGGAGATTTCTCGTCGCCTTTGTTCCTTGGTGTTAAACTTTTAAAAAGCTCAAGAATAAGGTAAATTTCGATCATAACTCATCACGACAAAAACACTAAACTTGAAAAACAGACCTCGAAGAAAATCAGTTTATCATCACACTATTTTTCTTGCTCTTGGCGCTTGTTGCGCGTGGCCAAGAATGATTAATATTACAACAAGTCTGGCAATACGCGTTGTTAGGGAATGAATGTTTTTGTTTCTTGTGCTTGTATCGTGTTAAAGCTTTGTTTGTTCTATCAATATTTTAGCGAAGCTTCGTGAAATGTAACGAACACTATTTAGTGAGAAAATGATCGGAGAAATGGGATATTTCTTTGTTGTGGAGTTTACAGAAATCTAACTACGCGCAGAGCGATGTACAAGCAAGACTAAAATAGACCGCACCTACACAGTCGCTTACGATTAGTGAGGTATTGGTTTTAACCACCAAACACATCTAAAAGGATTAAAATATTTGTGTTGACTTCTAGTTTACGCTTCGCCAACGCTTTTCTGCGAACGGTGAAAGTGCGGTGGACAAACCCTATTCGTTTACATCATAAATTTGCTTCTCAAGAAGGCCAACACAATGTTATTACAATTAATACTATTTCAGATTCAGCGTTGGAGACGTAAAGCTTTGAATGTTAATGTTTGCGATGAAAACAGACTTTAATGTTTCCTCGAGGTAGTCAAGGTTAGTTTGATGAGGGCAGAGTATATACTGGGCTATGTGGGGAACCTCTGCCTTTGCACCTCCTAAAGCCAGGGTTTATTGAGTCTATCACCACCGTGTGTTTACTTGAAGCTGCGATTATTCCAAACGAATATTTAGACCACCCAAGCAACTATATGACTTGTACTACAGGTGAATTTGGATGGCAAACTATATCAATCTTAAAGCAAAACATTGGCGAAATCTGGGCCTTCAACTGTCATATGCTTAGCTTTTTGGGCAAATGCAAGTAGCGAGGAAACCTTCAGGCGAAACTACCGACTATTACAATAAGTTATTCCTATGCCTTCAATTTGTGGTGGATGGCACCCTGCTTAGAATATTTTTCTTTCGTCCGTATCCGGAGCACAAAAACTTAGCATCCTTCTTGTGAAAAGAAACAATGCCTCGCAAGATTACTGAATGCAGAATCTTGGAAATTTAGAAAAATATAGATTCATTCGTCCGCATGAAAATTGACAACAAACCAAAGAAACTCCTGCTGAAAAGGCAAACTGATGATACTGGAACAGTCGAAGTATCAAGAGAAGTCCAACATAAATTTATTACTTGCTTGGTGAGAATTATTAGCCAAAACAGCTGGTGCTTCATTCCGGAGATAAGAGAGAGAATTGAGAAAGTCTCCACACGATATTATTCTGTGTCTTCTAAACAAATCGACGGTTCCTCTTTGGCAAACGAAAGAAATCTGAAATGTGAATAATACCTCCATGCAGATATTACTTAATGTAGATTTTGCATCGCCAGAGGGTTTATCAGCGTTCTCAAATGAAAATTGTTTAGTAAATGTTTAGTAATATATTTGAATTAAACATAATATATTCTTTCAGGCTGATATTTTGTTCCTTTACTCCTTAGTTGCACTATACTACATCAGTACCCATTTTCACAAAACAATTTCATCAATAATTTTTTTTTCCTAAATCTCAATTTAACTGAGATTACTATCGCTTCCCTCTATGACATTTAATTTCGCTGCATTTGCGGTCAGATATAAAGCGATTATTTTACTATCATACTACTTCAAACAACTGCTCATACATAAGCACGACAATTTCATTCTAGCATTAATTCAAATCAGCGATCAAGAAGTGAAACTTGCGACTAAAAATCTCAAGTATGGCTTGCTAATATAATTTTGGTTCTCAATTTCCATATATAAAAATAATTTTCTATGTGCTGCGTCTTGTATACCATGATCGCCGTATTTACTATTTATATCTCAAAACAAGGGAAAAACTAGAAAGCAAATTAAATCTTAACATACTGTAAATGTATCAAACGACTTGAGTAAAAAGCTTCGTCAAACTCGTCAAAACGGCTTATTTTATAAATCTTCACTCTAGTCTCGACAATAAATTTTCGCCTGCAGTTATCTTTCCTGTTAATGTAAATGAGAATGCTAGAACGGTGTGTTCCTGCGCTGGGTACACGAGTAGCTCCTTGTTGATCCGTTTGCTTCACTGACCCGACAGCTCAAACGTTATATTAGTGCAAAGCACAATCACGACTGTGTACTTTTGAGTGACCCGTGAGGCTTGTGACATGTAGATTGAGATTTAAAGACACATTCAAATGAGTTGGTGTTTAGGGCCAGGGCCAGTCAAAGCAAACTATCGTGATCGACACTAATCCCGTGTACTGGGAGTAATTGCAAAACGATTAGACTTAGAGCCTATAAATCCTCTTGAGCGGAGAATTAGCCACAATTCACTGACTTCTAAAACCGCGTCTTACAGGTAAATTGATAAATAGCCCTAAAACAAAGAAACGCCGGACAGATATGATATCAACTGAATAAGTCCTACAAAGAAGGAAATCCTCTTTTTCATTGAACTTACCATTCTATAAAAGTATCTACAACGGCACTGATATTTCCTTAAATGGAGAACAAAAAAAGCAGCAAGCCCTGCTTGTAAACTGGCTGTGGATATTACCGAAACAAACACAGTATCGGTGAGGAAGAAAAGCAGACCAACTTGTACCTTTACCGAGTGTTTCTGTTTATGTTCTTCTTGACCGACATGTTAGTCGTAGTAATCACCACAATTCATACACTGACAAAACAAACGGGTGAATGTGAAGTGGAATATCAATGTCTTTCGTGAAATTACTCAAAGATGTCTATACCTGCCCTTGGACATGTTTCAATGATCTGAAGCTTTGGATTTAGAAAGCTACAAACTCTCTGAAGCAGCCAATACGTCTCAGAAGCAAGACTCATATACATAATTACACGAGAGATCAGTCCGTTTACTCCCCCAGCCGCACCGATCTTGCCGCACTGCGTTCCCGCTAAGATGTCCTCATTCCTGTTTGCCTTCTAGCAGATCGAATGATATCAAAACATTTTGGATAAAAAGCTGCGGGAGAGAAAAGTAAAGAAGAAAGGTGGACAGTAATCTGAATAATGACTCGCAGCGACCGGTGGTGGATAGAGAACAAGGTCGTGATAACCCGCTCAAGCTGAAAACATATCATTATCACCAACCCTCCACAGTATGACTTTCGTAAAATCGTGATTCAATACACATTTTGTGTTGTAGAGCAAGCTGTTGCAAGAGCATGCAAGCTCAACAGGTCACGAGGAAACCCCCGAGTCTCATAGTCTAGCGAGACATACCTTTCTTCTCTGTGATCTTAACTTCGTCTTTTTTCCACAGTGTGTTCCATAGCTGACAAAACTTTGAGCTGTATACAGAGTTCGTTGTATATCAACTTCAAATATCAAGCGAAGCAAACTACAAGTCTATAACGTAAACACATTTCGAGCTTTATTAATTCAAGATTTATATTCTTCAGAACATTTTAGTCACCTTTTAACCTGTCGTCGGACCTGTGAACCCCGGCACATTTGCAATATTAGTATGTCTGAATTGTAATTAACCAACACTTGACAAAGCGTCTTAGACCATGACTAAGAAATAAACCTAAACGACGATTATTTCTTATTACACCAATTATTATCAATTTCGGGAACATATTAAAAATTTTGCTATTTAATACGTATCTTTCGATAAATGTGACTTATGACAAAATCAAATTTGACTAATGACGTGCTAAGAGAAGCAATGAGATTAGGCAAGATACACCAGAGACTATCTGTCAGCCTGGGATGCTGTCAGTATCTGAGATCATTGTCCGGCACTGTCCAATCGATCACTGAACTGTATGAACTGCACATCTGTGTTTTAAACATCGGCGAGGAAAAACATAGATAATTCATTTTACTAACCTCAATAAAAAACCTGTTGAAGTTATAAAAAACGTTTTTCCCAGATTTCGTATAATGCATACAACTTTAAGTATTTCGTCCTTTCAATAGATCCACTAACATTCAGTGCTTTCTAATAAGTCTTAATTATTTACTAGCGACAAAACGTAAAGATCTGCGTTTCATTTCTTCTCTCTGGGTATAAAATTAGCTTTGCACTTTCTTTTCTGAACTTAGGATGCAAGATTGGAGTCCATGTCCAACTTCCGAGAAGGTACCAGATTGCCGACTAGTGGGTTCCCGCGGCGCTCTAATATGCATATTTCCTGTGTTGAACCGAAAAATCATGTTGAGTATACAGCAAAAAATTAATAATGCACTAACACTAGTTTTCAACGTGCGAGTGGAGTTTTATAGAAGATAAAACTCTCTGAACATGAAACACTAACAGAAGAGACAAGAATCTGGGATATCTCGCTAAACCCGGCGTATACTCTTCACCATTGCTTGTTGTTTATAACAATCAACGGAAAACATTTTAGCGACTAAACAATAACATAATTCATATGCACAGCTGAGATCCCTTCACGTTCAAAAACAATTGAAAGAACATCGCTTAGGGGCATATAACTTTCTATGCTCTGAGAAAGAGATCCCTAATATGTGCTATATATACTTTTATTAATATTTGTACTCGCCAACCTATTTCGCTGCATCTCTTGTGTTGCAAACAAACTAGAAGTAGAACACAAGAAGAACTTGCTGTATTTTATTACTATGATTTGAGCTTTGATGGGCTGATCAAACGCTAGAAAGTTCCGTATATGTGAGAATGAGCTCCAAATCCACACGTGTGACAGATTAAAGTAGTTTCTTTAATTAAACTAAAATTATTCCAATTTCTAATCTAAAATAATGTCCTAATAATGCACTTGCCAGAACCAACTGCTCGTGTTTTCATTTAATACTTAGTAATTAGATGTTTTTTTCTTGAGAACTCCATGCCCTGATAGCCTTTCTCATAATGTCATGAACATTAGTACCTCAATATCAGCATTATCATTTATCAGTTATAGTGTAAAATGTATTCGATTTCCTTAACTGTTCATAAAATACCATTTTAACTCCCTTCTCTATTTAAGAACAAGTCTGACGTGTCTCGAAGAGGAAATGTTAATATCACATCCTGAGTTGGAAAAGCGAATGATCGCACACATTGACTGGCTTAGTGCTTACCCACATATAATTCCCACTCTAGTTACCGGGTTTAGAACAGTGTGCAGAAAATAAACGCAACCCACTGAAAACAACTATGTCGTCTATGATTCAAGAGCCAATCAATACTTGGCAGCCACTGCATGAGGTCAGACTTTCCCCCGACTATTTCCCAACCTAAAGTCGATTTCCCTTATATATTACTCCTAAGAAATCAAATATAAACTGGCCTTCTTTCATCCGTATAGCCAACTAAGCTACCATTTTATTATTCCCGGCTTTTAAGCAATAGTTTAAATTACACTTTATTAAGGTTAGTTGCTACAAAGATACCAGAAGGAGGATACAATGGATGATCAGTCACATATGTGATATGTGGGTCTGGGGCATGTCCACTACCCTCCCCTCCCCTCCTATCCTCAGTTCTAGAAAAGTCTTGCATATTATTTCAGGCATTCTGAGATGGCCCAATTTTCCCTGGCCAAGGGAATTTTTCCTGACTTATAACCAAAATGCCAAGTTTCCCTTATCAAGATCAAAATCCCTGACTTTTCCCTGACCTTGAAAATATTTCTTCCCTAACTTTTCCTGAACTGTAATACATTCATATTTTTCAAAACTCATCCAGTTAGCTCTCACAAATGCTGTACAGCTATACATTCGTGGACCAGATGCGATGCACGCAGTAACAGCATGCAAGAGCACCGACTCCTCCGTCAATATGTTTAGTAACAGAAATAAAGTTGCTGCACCCTCAAGTTGTTAATGTGCTTGTTTACATGGTTTATATCATCCGAAAACTAACGATTGGTTATGCAACTAAACTCCTCTAAAAACATCAAAACATATGTTGTCCACTAAATTATGGCTCTGTGTCCCTGACTCAATTGAGATATGCTACTATTGTTACTATACTTTGCATATATTATTACTATACATAACTCAACTTTAAACAGTAGAAGACATTTATTGTAAATACTAACTTGGCGAATTAGCAACACTGTTGCTTGTTCGCAGACTGAAGTGTAAAACCAAGAAACCCTTGATAAATATGGATGGCGACAAATTCCCACTTGAAAACGTTCAAAATTTAAACAACCTTCTACTGAGCTAAATTAAAAAGCATGATTTGGTCTTCAAACTCAAGCTATAAAAAGATCAAAATTTTCATATTTATACTTGAGCCGTGTAAGGGACGGACCATTTGATATCGTGGGGTGGGGGTGGAAGAATGATTTGTGAGCAAATTTTTTTTTGCCCTGGAAT
>JAOBYG010014344.1:0-12809 GCA_025403545.1 Epizoanthus stellaris | reverse complement strand
TCGAGTGCGTTTTTATTTATAATACTAGGTATTATTAATGGCCAGTAATTTAACAGTTCTCTTTTCGTTTCAGTTTACAGGAATACATTTCTGAAGTTCTAATACAAAGTCCCCACATTTTCCCCAGGGGTGGGGTCATGGCACATTTCTCCCACTACTCGGGCAAGTATTGGCCACCAAAGTCCGCATAAAGTCCCCACATTGCCCCAGGTTCGCCCAGGGCTCCCCCCTCGGGGAAGCCAATGACATGTGCATAACTCTCTCAGAATACATCTGTTCTCCCTTGAGGCCCTAGCCTAGCTGCACCGTGCATGCTCTAATCTGGGAATGACGTCATGACCCAGGCCCCCAAAAGTGCGGTCGTGAACCATTTAGGCATGGATTTCAATTGTGCTTATAAAATTAACAATGGGGGCAACTTCAATTTTTTTTAAATGTTTTCCCAATGTCCAATAGGTTTTCATAGAACTTTAATTTTAAAGGCATCAATCATCACCCTTTGTCTCTTCCCTGGCCCTCATCCATAATTTCGGAAGATCCTTTCCATTTACAACTGTTTGTTTTAGGCTTTTCTGTACATCTCAACTCTTTGACAGGGTCTTCTTGATTTGCAGGTACATTTGGTTGTTTGTTTGCTGCTTTCTTGACTGGTTTACTGGCTGGTTTCTTTGCTGGATTGGCACTAACTTGTCCATGGCAGCCGAATATTGACAAGGTCATTGCCATTTAGGGGTTCTGTTGTCCTCCATGCAATTTATCATCATGACAAGCATATACAGTCACACTTTTTATATATGAGTGCCAAATATTACAAATTTACTATACAAAAGAAGAATAAGTACTATTCCATGAACGGAATTCACGCAATCACCATTCAGGTCTTCAAATCAGAAACATGAGTAACACCATTGTGCCGCCTTGCTCTGACCATGAGCTATAGGAGACTCTTTATGTCGATATTTCAATAAATCTAGCAGTAAATAAATCAACTTACCAACGATTATGTTGTACTGTGTCTTTGATTCCTTCATTTTGCTGTTTCCCCCCCGTTATTTGACGATTTCTGCGCTGTCCCATCCAAACAGGGCTTTTCAGATCCAATACAAAAACAAAGCCAAGTTACTATTTACAGATATTGACAATTGAAACAAAAGACTTGTATGATAATTTCTATAGTGACAAGAACGAGTTTGACTTTAGTAACTTCAACAAAAAGTCTCCTCTCTACGATAAAATAAATTCTAAATTGTTGTAAAAGTGAAAATAGAAACGGGAGAGAAAATTATTACCCAATTCGTTGGATTACGATCAAAGATGTATAGTTACACAACTCAAGATGGGAAATATTATGGAAAAGCAAAAGGAATAAAGAAAAACATAATAAGAAACGAACTCAAACACCAAATTATATCTTTTATTTGAAAGGCAGCAAATGCGTCATAAAATGAAATCCATAAGAAGTGCGAGTCATAAAATCAGTATATATGAAATAAATATATAATTAGTTTGTCTTGCCATGATGGCAAGAGGTACATCCTGGAAGATGACATCACGAGTCTAGCATGTGGCCACAAGGACATTCTCCTTCATCTCGAGTGTCATTAGAGAAATGTACAATGACCAATCTCATCCTTCCATAAACACCTCATGTTCATCAGTTCTCTACATGTCGCACATTGAGGAAAGAGACAACAATGGCAAGTGATCCTTACTCAATACGCTCTGCCCATTTCTTTTCTCACACTTCATTTATTTTCTTCCTCAACAATTTGATCGAGTTCCTCACCATTTCCTCTCCTCCTCCTCGTCTCCTCAATCATGGAACCTATCTCGATAATTGTTTGCCATGGTAAAACGCTAATGAACGAGCACTCGATGGGCATATCAAATTGTTAACTGATAAACTTTAGGTATAGTCACTAAATTTTGGATTTGTATCATTAGTGGTTCTTGAGTTAGAAAGGTGTGTAAATGGACTGGCACTTTGAGCTCCTCTCACCAGTCTGAGTAGGGTTAAACTAGAGACTTGCAATTGCTCATCAGAACCCAGATATAAAATGTACTTACCCAACAGCTATCTTTGCAGATCTTTATTATTATTCCGATTATAACCATCATTTACAACCAGGACGTCCAAGTTACATTCTTGTACCATCCCGTATGTAGTATTCAGCATGTGTTCGCTTCAGTGTTAGATCCATGCCTTTTTTCAAGGATTCGGATACTCGTTTGGAGGCCAGCAATTTTATTGTCGTTTATGACAAGTTGGTTTTTGTGGATGAACTTATGAAACTCTGCCAAATCAAAGGTGGTGCAATACTCGGCTGAAGAACAAAAACTAACAGGGTAAACAATGTATCATCTGACAACTTGTATTTCCAGTCTTTCAAAGAAATGCACACAAAACAAGGGTGTGAAAAAATGCAGTGAATATAATAATAATTATTCTATAGAGATTTTAAGATATCTTTAAAAAAGTTCACCAATAAATTCAACACCTAGTGATTAAACATAATAAACTTGCATTTGCTATCTGGTTTAATGTAATATAACTTACTTTAAGAACCTCAAAACCCCCCTAAAAGTTCACCCAAAAAATTCCACACTTCTAAAAACCTTGAAATCATTCGAAAAATTTGCCAAATTGTTCACGCATCCTTGTATTTCGTGGCTTTGTATATCTCGTTGATCAAATTAAAGTTTTGTTTCTTCAATGTCTCCTTCTGTTGTGCTAATTTGTGTTTCTCCATTTCTGTGGCTTCACACTTTTTTTGCTTCGGAGTTTTTACAATTTTGCCTGCTTTTGCAGAGTGATTGATTTTCAATTGAGCATATCAATTGCAAGATGCTCCAGGTGCAGTAGATATCGACTATCAGCCACAACATACTTTCTGCTAAAATCGTGAATCTTTTGTTCGTCATTAGAAATCATCTCCTTACTATAATGCTGTTAACCGTTTTCCTTCTGGGTCAGTCAAAGGCGTGTTGCTGGGAGCCTGTGTTGTAGTCTGGATTTTATAGTATTGCAACTCCTCTGCGGTTCTTAACGACAATTAACATCCAGCATATTTAATTAATAATCACTTCATTGTTTCGTTCATCCATGGAGATTGCATCCCTTTTCTGTCTCGCAATAGCCTTCAATCACTAATTTTCTCTGGTTCTATACCGAAAATGTTCACGATCACGGATATTGAACCATTAATATCAATAAGTCCTTTTCTCTTATCATCAACAAATTATAATATGCCTCCTGCGCATCATTCAATTTGCCCCTTGACGAATCTAATGCATCAGTTCTTTCTCTAAAGCAAGCACATCTTGGGTACTTTCCAGAAGTGTAAATCTTGTCAATCTGCTTGCATAAATTAGCTCTAGCTGACTTACAGTTATGTGGTGCATTTTCTACTGCTATGCTAGGGAGGACAGGCTCAAATTTGAAGTCATTTGGATTGGCATAAAAATGCTTGCAAATGATAGATCTCGATTTTAGAAAAAAAATTGTGTTTGAATCAGCAAAATAGATAAAATGAAACCCGAGATATGACATTTTTAATATTTTAATTTTCGGGGTTTTCTTGTACAGCAAAAGTAAAGGAAAGTATGAGGGACAAATGGCAACAAAATGGTGAGTTTTATCAAAAAATGTACACATTTCATTTAACAACTTTTGAACGAAACAACATTTTGACTGGAAATTGGGAGGGTTGGTAGATTTCGTGATGGCCGATCAGTATGTGTAACAAAGGTGATGATGATGTCACTGGTTGGCATGGAAACATGGTTATTTGAGCTAAAAAACAAGACAAACTGAATAACTAGGCAAAATTGCAACAGAGGGAGAATATTTTTCTAAAAAATACTCCATAACTGGAATATTCACGCTCAGTGCACACCCCAATGTTGTTTCGTAAGTTGGTTGCCATGTTAAGAGTACCATAAATCAGACCATTTGTAAACTGCTATCACCTTAGCAACATGCAAGTAATGCTGCCTACCTACAGCTGCAACGAGACCTACATTACCAGTGTTGCCATGGCAAACATTAGCTTTGTTAATGTATGGTGCACCCTTAACGATTGGCAGAATCATGCTGAAATATAACCTAGATGTATATGAGAAGTAATAGGTAGGAGCTTGTTTAATATAATAGAAATGGTTCTCCATATCATGGAGATCAGGTGGATAGTATGGTAAGTAATGTAATGGTCACCCTTAACCACTGGGAGGCCATAAGGTACCATCTCGGAAACAAGGTAGATTTCATGGAGAGAATGGAGCTGTTATAACAAGAGATGATAATGTTACAAGAGAAACTGACAAAAATAACATATCAATACAAATGAAACTGCCTTGAAAGTAAAACACTACAATAGCCATTTGTAATGCAGGAAATGGCCAGGGTATGGCCCTCCAAACCATACAAGATTTATTGCCAATAATACAAGTTCCAATTATGAAATATGAATAGGCAGCCAAATGAAATCGACCATAAATTCCAATCAATATGTATACATATAATTTTATATTACACCAATCTGCAAAGGCCTAACAGACATGTATTTTATACAGATGCAATTCAAACCAAAACGTAGAAATGAAAAAATTGTGAATCAGGTCAGCCAAACAGCAGCCAGACAACAGCTACACAGCAGCCCGACTACACTCACTGAACATAAAGCTTCAAAATACTTGACATTGACAAAGAACACGAAATAAAAACTATCGTTACTTTCTATGTCCACATTGGTGAGGAACTGAACTCGGAACAACTGGTATGTAGTCAAGCTAATGTCAAAAAATGCCAGCAAAAACTACTAGTACAGATTATTCAGCCTGAATCACTGAATACTCATCATGCATTTCACTTCTGCGATGGCTGCTGTCACCAGATTATGACTGCAAACAATATCAGGGGCCTACAATGTAAGACAAAATTAAACAAGACTGTTGAGCTGCAGAATATTATAAAATTAATAGTTTAAAAGAAATGGCAGATTTTAAGAATATCAATAAAACAGATATTAAGGTCACTTACATACTTGAACATCAAGCTCTAGCCTTCCCAGCTGTATTGGTCACAACACAGTCAACGCAACATCACAATTGCTAACACAACAAATATGTTTCCGACGTTAAACTTTCATTTTGAACATGAATATATGCACTCAATATTTAGATTTTTAGTGCCAAACTCAGGGAAGATGAATCAATAATATTAGTAAAAATATTTGTTGGAGCATGCAGCCACCATTGGAAATGTAATATTGAACACAAGTAACAACCATGCTTCAACTTTATCTTGAGGCCAGTGTATACCTTGCAGCTATCAACTCACAATACCTCTAGCTGAACCATCAGCTGGTCTGTTTCACTACAAAAGTATGTACCACTACAACCACAAGAAACAAATTGATAATTTAAAGACATTGATTGTTCACCAACACAGAATCCAGTGACTTTTTTATTTCAACACCGAGTCACTGGCAGGAAAATCACAGTAATCTTAAATCCCCATTGAGATAATCTTCAATGAGTGGGTAGTCCTCAACATGACTGCCTTCATTTGGCTCCTCATCTGATGCCTCGTCATCATCATCATCATTGCAGTATTGCTCTCCCTCATATTCCACACTAAATTCAGGATTATCAGGATTGCTTCCAGGAACCACGCCTAACACATTCCCCTTAAACCATTCCTCAGAGCTGCCAACCCTTAACCTGTGATGGATATTTACACCCAGCAGATCTTTTTTCTCTCAGAGGAATCAATTCCAGTATTCCCTGCTGCAAATGTTCCATCAGCTGAAATTTATAAATTACATCACAACCATCATATCTTACTTTAAAATTAGGGTTGCGCCCAGTGCTGCATACAGCTAACACACACCCTTCATACCAACTAGCATTGCACATGACTGTGGTGCACCATAAAGTACAGGCACCGCACAACCTCCAAATTTCTTCACGACCAAACTATAATTTGTGCCAATGGCAACACAGGCCAAAGCCATTAAACACTGTGGGAAGTTGTTTCCCAACAGCCCTTACTCTGCCCTGATGAGCTCTTTCAGGGCTTTGCCATTATCAGTGGACCAATTCTGTCATTATTGTAGATAAACTAGGGAAGTCCGATATTGTCATGACAACATAAACTATAGTTTCCACCCCAGTTAACAGTTGTGGTACCTGTCGCAGTCATCCAGGTGCTTTTGGATTCTGTTTGTGACGTCTGTCACGTATGCACATGGTGCCAACTTGACTTCTGTTTCCGACTTGTTAGTGAAAGTAAATGGAACATTTTCAACTTCAAGATCGTCTCCAATCCACAGTTTGGCAAACTCCCTCCTTTTTCCTTCATTTTTGATTCTGACGTTGAACTTCTTCAACCACCTATGCAAGCAAGTATTTGATATTTTAAATGTTAAGAATAACTGTTACAGTATTATATATGAACACTAGGTCTATCTGTGCATTTTAGATAATGAAGAAATAATCAAACACTTTCAGACCAGCCTCTGCCTGATCTGCCATACCCACAATGTAATGCAAACCACACAAAAAATCATTCATTTTCAGGACCATTTCCTGCTCCAATGCTGTCATTTCTTCCCAGCCTTCAACAACAGTGGGCACAAGCTCTGTTCTGTACTGATCAAGTATATCATTAAACTTTTTCTGCACAATGCATCGATCTGACATCAGGTTTTTGATTGAATAAATTATCTTGGCAACCAGACTATCCCTTTCTTCACTTTCTCTCAAGCTAACTACATCACTCAAAACTTCTTTCATCGCATTAAGCTGCTCCTCAGCTGTTCCACCAGACAAATCCCTATAACCAACAACTCTAACCTTTCCTGAACCAATCTTGACATCAAAAGTTGAATAAGAATACCCGAACTTAGAAGTCCCATCACTATACAGGGTTCTGTCCTGACCTTGCCAACCTTCCAACAATTCGTCAGCAAGCTGAATCTGGGCCATGCCCCTTGCTTCAAGAAACATATACTTGGCAAATGTTTTCTTTGGAAGGCGAAGATTTTCAGTCGATATTCCTCCAATCTTTTCTAAAACATTTCTTACTATACTCTCCACATTATTGGCATTAACACCTATGCACATTAGGTCCTGATACACCTGTCTAACTTCATCCTCAACTTCATTTTCCATTCTCAAAACTGTCAACCTCATGATTGAGGAACTGCTCTATTCTCTCTTCAAGCACAGCCTTTTCATTTTCAAGAAATATAATTTCCTGTTGTTTTTCCTTTAAAATTGATCTCATTTCCTTTGTTTCATCGCTTTCTGTAACAGCTTTCTTTTTCTCCAATACAGTCTTGTAATGTGACTTCATTCTCTATTCTTGTGTTTTTGCCTGGACTGCACAAGCTAATTTTTTATTCACAGTTTCTAACATTTCATCTTTTTGTAAAATTTCTTGTAATGCTTTTTCAAGTTCCTCTTCGTGCTGCCAAATTTCCTCCGATAGGTCTTTAATTTTTCTGATCTTTTTTCCTTCTCTCTTGTTAACATTTCTTGGATCAAGTCTGCTAAGTTTCTTCATTGCGGTTTCAAGTGTCTCGCTTGTACTCTTCTGCTGTTCTTTCATGTTCAAAAGCTGCTCTTTCATGCTGCGCAATTCATCGTCCTTTTCAAATCTTGTCTGACTTAGCTCTCTGACAACTTCAGTGAGTACTGTTGTTTCCTTTCCATTCTTTGCGACTATGGCTAGCAGTGCCTCAATTTCAGTGGTGCTTTCTTTTACCAGCTTTTTAAGAGCCTGCACCTCGGATTGTTCTACATCCACTTGATCACCTGAGGCTGAACATTCATTTTTTGACACTGGCAAACAAAATTATTTTGCCATCAGCGCTTTTACCTCATCCATTTTTCCACTCCTTGTCAATTCAATTTTTCCCCTCAACATTCTGTCAACACTACTCCACACACTGCATTGATTCAAACTCCCTTTTGAGACAGACAAGGCACAAATCCATTTGGCAAGATCTTCACAGCTGAAACTCTTTCTGTTTCTAAATTCCTCCAGCTCTCTCACCGTCTCATTTGTAAAAAGAACCTTCAGTAAAACTAAAGACTCGCCTTCTAGAATACTGGTCAACATCAAGTTACTGATCCCTGCCTTTTCGCATTTCTCACCAATAACAGTGATATTACACGTTACAACAGTGGCTGCAGCTTTATACAAAGTATCAACAACATCTTCTGGATTACTTTTTTCGCCATCTAACTTTTTATTTACGGCACATTTTAGGTTAGAAACTTTAAATTTACATGGAAAAACAATCCTGTCGTCCAAAATTTTGAGGCTTTCCATTATAAGATCATCTTGTCTGCCTCCTTGCTCGAGAATAACTTCTCCTACAACCTCAAACAATGATTTTAGTAAACCATAAGGCACCCTCCCTCTTTTATATAACTCTGGGCATCTTTTGTTTTTAACTAAATGGAACAGTTCTGCCTTATCTAAATAATGAGTGCGGTCAGTACATGTACTTCCTTGCAGGCTCTCATCTTTAGCACAAGTATTATTGGGTTTCTCTGCAGCGGCCATCTTGGCACGCACACAGTTTGAGTGCCTGTTTTCAAATGCAAAACAAGCGATGAGCCTGTGTTAAAAAACATGAAATAACAGCACAATTACGTAGAAAAAGGGTTAAAATATTACCTGGTATATGCTTCTTTGTTTCCTTTTGAAAGTATTACACGATAAACACAAAAAATGTTCTGCTGCTGATTTCCTTCCCAACTTTTTAATCCAACAATGAAAAGCGGATGCCCGGATGTTGACCGTGTTCTGACAAAGTTTTAAGGGGATTGGACACGGCTCATTGCTTTTTCGGCCAAGAAAGTTGTGAGGTACATCTGGGGCCTGCGTGCCACTGCCATTGTTAGTCTCCACGCATGAAGTCACTACAAAACATTGGATAAAAACAATAGTTCTGTTGCTAAAATGAGGCTGAAATCGTGGGGGCTTATTGCCGAGATAAGTGACTTAAAGTGGATTTCAACCACGTTTTTCAGTCTTTTGAGCGAAACAAAATGTAGTTCCTGCAAACTTCAATTGATTGGCCTTGTCCGATCCCAGTCCCCCGGCCGTTTGACCTCCCTACATCTAGTATACTGTAGTTCAGCATGGGGAAATTGCTCTAGTTCAACAGTCCTTATTCAACTAAAACTACAAAAGCGTGCAGCAAGAATGATTTTGAATGAAACTAAAGCAATGCCTTCGGTTGAACTATTCCAGAAATTGTACTGGCTTTCAATATACGACATTATCAAATTCGTAAGTTAACGACAGTATACAAAATTGTGAATAATGAAGCTCCAGTAAATATAAAGACCTCTTTCAAGAAACAAAATAGCAAGAGAACAAGAAATTCTGGAATAAATTTCGTCCCGCCGAGATAGCTAAATAATACTGGTCAAGAAGGTTTTCTTACAGTGCAATTAGTCTCTTTATTCTCTACCATTGGAAGACAAACGAGATATGAATTTAATTAAAATACATATTTTCAAAACAAGATTTAAGGAAAATATTTTTAAATTTACAAAAGAATGTAGATCATTTAGAGGAAAGACTGTGGGATTCGTTTATTTGATTTCTTTTTTTTTTGTTATGCTTGGTTTGAGGGTTTGGTTTCGATAAATTGGGTTTTGCTTTGTTAATCTCGGAGGTGATCTGTTGTTGTATATATCCCCTTCCAATGAAGCTTTCGGCCAGTTCATTCATCACAACGTTTATTCAACATAATGTCATCTGAACAGATACAGCATAAGTGTAGCGTGAGACTGCATAAAGTCTGGCACAAACATGACCTTGGCAAGGAGGCCCTGCAATTGTTTCTTGTTGCCATCCTTGTTTATTCCACAGGATGATAACTCCTGCTCCAGCTCCGGTCTTGTGAAATTAATTAGTGGTTTGGCTTTCTTCTGGTGAGAGTTCCTTCTTGCAATTGTGCCTTTGAAAATCGACTTTTGTTTTCTTGAAATGCTGTGTGATGATCTTGCAATTAAGCAATGGTCCAAATCATATGTCATTGTTCATGCACACCATACATTTAACAGGGCTATCCCCATAATAAATTCGTAAACTGTCGGTGTAAATTCCGTTTACTGTAAGCAGCCTTTCGAGTCCTTGGATACAGTGAAGAGGTGTTTTTGCGTACATTAATTGCTCGTGGTCGGAAGTGCAACATCTAGCAATAAAGCGAAGTTTTGGTTTTTCAAGTTCTTTTTGAACATTGACTGTTTTTCTCGTGGTCTTTGAAGGGCGACCAGTTTAATTCTCGTGTACATTAGGTTCTATATGTTGTGAAAGCTCCTCAAGGCCTTTAAGTTTCTCTCTCAATTATTTCTCAGATATGTCAGCGTAAAAGCTGTCTGAATTGTTTCTTAAGTATGCACTGTGCTTCAAGCAAATTTCTTCTGTCTTCCAGTGTTTTTTTCTCTTTTTAACAGTAAATTCAACGGTTTTGATCTGGAGCTTTTTAGTAAGAACCACGTACTTGTAGATGAAAAGAAAGTTACAAGTGCTTGGAATAAGAAGAGCAATTTGTGATATACTGGCAAACTGAATGTAATAATGTCCCATACTACACTGATTTGATTGTGAAATACGGTTTTGAGCTGGTTTACATCTAAATAGGTCCCAAATCATGTGAAACATACTTTGGTCCGATACCATGTAATTGCAGTAATAAAAAATATGAGTAAGCAACAGGGTCCAGCATGGACTAAGGTCTGTGGTATCAAAAAGAGTTGCGAGAAAACTGCATAAGCAGTGAAGGTTATAGACTGAGTTGAATCACTTGTGTTTATCATAAACCTCATAATTCCAAGATGTAGTGTGTGACTACTAATGGATAAAAACTACACACCAATTCAGTTCTTTTTACCATTTATGAACATATATTGACATATGAAGTATTTTACTGAAGCTTCATAAAGTTTTCATTAGAAGTTCATAATATTTTCACGATTCAACTTGATAAGTTATGAAGTTCGTGAACATGTATCCAAACGTTGAGTAGATACAGAGTCTATGGTGACTACTACATGATGACAGTACTGGGATAACTGTGTAGTCCAAGCCCATTCATTGAAACAACTCGCAACTTGTAGTGCGTGCAGGAACTATTCTAAATACAGTCCAGTTTCACTCAGTGGGAGAACCAAAGACAGTGCAGAGAAATAGTAATAGTCTTTTTACAGTGTCAGTTTTGTGACAAGAGTTTTGGTTTCTCCATTATCTTAGCACAAGATTTACAAACGCTTACTAGGAGAAACCTTTTCGATACCAACACTACCACAAAGCATTTCTAAAAAGGAGTGACCTTCAAACACTTTTACCAATGCATACTGAGAAGAAACCTTCAAACACTTCATCATCATGTACTTGAAAATGGCTTCACAGTAGTGACTATTTGGGTGATCATGCTGAATTTGCCTGGTCTGTATATGGTATCTCACTTCAAAGTGGCCCGTGTACTGCATTGCAGTCCTACCATCTGGGTCTTTAGGCCAGGACTGGTATCGCAGCCATGTTTCCGACAGATCGGGCTTTCCTTCTGGTAGCTTGTTCTTGATAATCTGCTCTATGAGATCTGGACTGCTTATAGCCACTGGCATGTATCCAAGTTTTCCATGGCGACGCGCTTACGGTGCGACATGCTCTTTGGTGTACTCTGCCAGAGCACTCCAGAGATGATTATACTTCTCTGGTCTACCCATATTGAACTAGCATTGGTCAACAGCCAAATCAGGATCCCCGGATTCTAGTGCAGTCTTCATCCTAATATCCACCTCTTTCATTATGTGGCAGTCTGATGCTGACACGTCATCAGTCAGGAATTGGTAGATAGCTCTCCGAACAGATGGCGCCATTTTTGCTATATTCTCAAACCTGGTTTTGAACGCTGCTTTCATGGCTCTAGTGTGAAATGTTGGCATTGTCTCGTGTAGCACTAATGCCACCTCGTCCAAATTCTTACTGTCAGATCTTTCATTAGAGATCTTCCATATGTCAAGTACAGTTTGCCGGGTGACCCCTGGTGAGTACTTAACAGTTTGAAAGAAACGTCAGGAAGGCCACATTTTGTCAGATCTTTGACAAATTAATACCGCTCGTCCCTAGTTGCGTATTTGCCAATCCAGTTCATTAAGGAGAATGGGCCAATAGTACTCTGACTTCGTTTCACGCGACATCATCAAAACTCAAAGCTAAACTACAATATCAGTAAAGCTGTTTTTTGACAAGATTCAGATATCGGCATCAAACATATTCTTTGAAAATTTAATATCAGTATGGTGATTTGCTTTTGAGTTGCAGTAATTTGAATTGTGTGTGACAGTCTGACTCTGCATATTTCCTTAATGTCATGAAACCATATATTTTGGCAAATTAAAAATTTTGCGTCTTGATAAACCTTTAAAAGTGATAAATAAAGTGTTTTTAAGAATATTTTTGGCTGCCATCTTGGTGTACCGCTTTGGTACACCAATATGGCTGCCACACACTAATTACAGTAAACTTTTTAAATATTATTTATCTAATAATAATAATAATAATAATAATGACTTTAATAACAGTTCCACAGAGTGGCTCTTCCCTGTTACAATTTAGAGAACAAATTCTAATCTAAAATTTAGAAATACATTAAACCTTCCATCATTAATTTAAAAATTCTGAAAATTGTTTTACTGTCTATTTGATAAAAAAGCTATTACTAAACTTTTAAAAGTAGAAAAACATTTGCAGTTACGAATGTTTCTGGGCAGTGCATTGA
>JAOBYG010014233.1:0-12817 GCA_025403545.1 Epizoanthus stellaris | reverse complement strand
ATGAGTGTCCAGAATCTTTTTGTTTGTAGTTTCCTTTCAAGTTAGAGAATTGTATTCCATCGACTGTTATAAATATCTAATCAAGTCAGACGGTGTGAAGTTCAGTCAATTTCAATCAAAGCGAACCCTGTTATACACTTGCTCTGAACATAAGAATCAAATTCTTCAGTGAATTTATTTAGATTCGCAGTCTACAGACACATTTACAAGCCGTGGAAACTTTGAGCCTCTAGTTAATATTATTGCAAAGAGATGCAGTCACACAACGATTATTGACGCGTGCCGGCATTTTTAGAACAAACAAATTATGTTAACTTTCCTTGCTATTAAAATCCTTACATTCACTTTTAGAAAACCCAAAAAAGTAATTCGCGCACAGAATTATTAGTTTAACAGTGTTTACAGTGAGAAAACTAGAGAACAAGACCTAATCAACAATGCGCAAGTATTTCTTAATTCATCATCAAAATTATTTAAAAATGAGTGTTTTGCACGGCACTTGCGGACACTGCAGCTAGAAGAAAATGCATATCTCCACTTATATGTAAAGCAGAGAAATGATTCGAGCGCAGAAAAATTACTTGTGTTTAACACCATGAGAAAAAGGCAATTTCAATGATGCGCTTTTAGTTTTGTGATATACACGGCACATTTTGGGAAATCCGACCTACATGTTGCAGCGCCGCACCAAAGGCGACAGACATTGTAATTGACATGCTTATAATTAAGACAATTACGAATTACGAACTACTGTTAGAGTTACAGCAAAAAGAATCAACTCATTTAGCAGTTGCATTCTTTTTATGATGGGTAGACTAACGGATGCCCAGAAAGACAGAATTCTAAAACTTTTTAGAGAAAAGAAAGGAGTCATCACGATAGTAAAAGATTTGAAGAGTACCTTTGGTGCTACGTGTACACAACAGGCAGTAAGAAGCTTCATCCTCCGATATCCATTGCAAATGCACCGAATAATGTCCGTCCTGCCAAAATCATGACACCACGGATCTTCAACGCATAATTGAAACGAGTTTCAAGAAACCGGTTTTGCTGACGACTATTAAGAAAGCGCCGAAAGGCCTTGGTTGGCTCTCAAACGGGACCAAGTACTGCCAACTTGTTAGAGAGGAAAATCGAGTGAAAAGGTTGGAGTTTGCCAGAAAGTGCCAGAGTGACAACGAAACATTTGATAATGTTATCTTTACAGATGAATGTACTGTTGCAATGGAGAGTAACTTGAAGTTGTTGTTTCGCCGTTGGTGGGAGCCTCCAAAGCTAAAAGGGAAGCCCAAGCATCCATATCAGTAAAGTCCATGTCTGGGGCGGAATAAGCAAAAGAGGTGCCACAACTCTCGCAATTTCTGGAGGCATTATGGAATCAACTTTCTTTTGCGAATAGATCTAAGTACTGCTAAAGAAAACACCAGGCCACAAATCTGCTCTAATGCTGGACAACAAGCTACATATAGACAGTCGTCTCCGTTTACTATTCAAGTTGTCGCCAAGCTATTCAAAAATCTGCCAACATACTGTCAAATCAAGGACTGGTTTCTTGCAAAAGAAGATGAGCACTGTCTGCAATTTGCATTTTTTGACAAAAAAGTTATTAATGGCATGAACACTTTTCGTTCCTTTTCTTTACAGTCAGACATGACTTGGAATGTCAAGGCCAACACCTACAATGTGCAACCTATAAAGATCTTTGGGCATCAAAATGCAAAAGAACACACTGAAACCATTGAAGAATTGTTTTCTCTGCTGAACAATACTTGATCTTTGCATTACTGCTCTGGCTGTACATCTGAAAATGGAGAGTATAACTCCATGTCAGACAAAGTTGGCTCTGGAGTTGTTCAGAGGAAATCCCAAGCTGGTTCTGCAGGCAATGAAACAGAGGTTTACATGAGGCGTTCACAAACATGCCATGGCCTTCTTTCTAAAACCACAAAGAGTGAACTGTGCAATCCTTGTCAACAGCCGAGACATGCTTTAAAGATGGCTCTTCAGAGCTCCAAAGAGATTCCTGATGGTGTCAAAGAAAAGCAGTCAGTAAATGGTTGTAATAGCTCTAGCAATGTTAATTGGAGGTACTTGTCAGAAGATGACAGAGTGGAACGGCACAGAGATGAAAGAGAAACAAGAATAAGATCTGAAAAAAGAGAGAAGCTGTTGGCCCGGAAAAGCTGTTTTGAATCGTCGAGTCACATGTGCTTGATTGTGGTATAATGTACTAAAAAGAACGGTTTATTTGATTTCAATTTCGCATGGTCAGGTACAGGCAAATTATCCACGATGTGTGTTCACCAAAACAACAAGGCATCACTCTCCCGGTTTTTCAGATTTCCAACAAAGTACCAAAACAATTCAACTGGAAATGAGGCGGTGACGTTTCACCCTTGCACGTGGTTGAGTTACCAAGAAATATCACGTGGTGTATAATAGGCAGATCTGATTGGCTACGACTGAGACAACGCCCACTTTGCTCCTACCCTGTGATTTTTCTCTCTATTTTTTATTTTCGAGATGACGTAATATTATATTTGGATGCGAGGAGATTGGGGGCTATATAGTCTGCAGCCTCGTTTTGAAAAAGCAAAAACAAATATGGCAGATCGAGGAACGATCGTGATGAAAATATGAGGACAAAATGGTTGTATACAAGGGAAACACGACTTCTAGGACACACCACAACAAGCTGTGTTTCTGACATCTTCGATTGAAGTTTGCAAGACTGGCTCGATGAACCGCAATGAACAATGATTCTGGAATGACAATGCGTCATCATTCTTCCTATCAAGTACGGTTTGTGTTCTTTAAATTTATACAACACTTTTATATTTGTAGTCTGGCTGTAGAAATTGAAAATTTTTGTTTTGCTTCAACTCAAAATGCTCTGCTATCAAAACTCACTATTTCACTATTTTACGGAACAGAGTTGTAAAACTTTCGGTTGTGCATACTACACTGTTAGTGTTACAATGATTGAACTGTTGACAACAAGTCCATGAATTGTAAACACAAATAACAACTGACAAACATCCGTCAAAATTTCATTTGCCCAACAATGAGAAGTTTGTTCGTAACAAAGATTTGTTCATTAAACGAAGTTTAATTCGTTCACGTTTGTTTACACATCTTTTCTTCAAATACCATGAGGAGGGTGACCAACTGGGCAAATACATCCAACACTTGAAAACAAAACCGAGACTGATCCCAACTATTGAAGAGTTAAACTAAAAGCACCTGTGGAATCCAAAACACATCAGGCCCAATAGAGCTGGCATACAAGGGTCTTATTGAATACGAATATGCACAACAACAACAATCCTTTCTGAAAAACTACCAGAGCAGTTATGTTAATGTGTATATATATTTAAGATCATAGAACAAATTTTAGTTACAAACTGAAAGAAAAACGTTTCACCAAGTAAACAGCATCAACGCTTTCCAGTTTGAGAAAGCTACTAGAATCACGCATTTCGACTTGAACATGAAATTGGGGTTTTGAGCAAAAAAAGTTATATTGATGTTGTTTGACGTGTACAAGCAAAATATCTGATTTAGGAATCTTCCATTAGTTTTCTTAATAAATGAGTCAGTAATCAGCTGCCACTTCTGATGTATATTACCTTGGAGCATTGTTTGAAACCACACACTACATTACAGTGCATTCTATTATTATTATTATATTGTCGCAGTATTCAGGATGCAGTGTTCAGGATGCAGTATTCGGTACAACTGCAAAACTTCTTAAGTGCAACAAGCGGATCTGATGTTTTGAGGCTACTGGCATCAAGGAGTTACAGAATGATCCAGTGTGTTGCCCCCTCCCCTTACCACAGATATTTGTGCAACATTTGCACAAACTATGGCCACACCACACCACCCGGAAAAAAGGAGGTCGTCCTTGGAATCCATAACGTGGAAGACCCAAATCATCAAATCAAAGAAGGCAGCAAAACAATCAGCAGGGCAGCTCAATTTCTACCTTCTTTATGTCTGGAGAAATCTCTACAGTCTCTTGGTGATTGGCATGATAAAGGTTGTTTCATTGTGATGGGCCACATTGTAGACAATAATCTCAAATTAAAAACTTTGATATTAATAATTTCTATTGGTTTACAGGTTTGGTATTGGAAGTATTGGGTTTTTTAAGTATACATTACAGATTACAAAATGAAAAAGTAGATACGCTGCAATTTAATTGATACTATAAATATGAACAGAAAAGAAAAATCTAAACAAATTACAGTAAGTAATGGTGATTGATATATGTAGCTGATATGTCCAAAGTAGCAGTTCAAATATGTTTCTTCACTATTTTGGGTTGATTTCTACCCTGTAAGCAGAGATCTATGATAGATCTCTGCTCGCAGGGCACTCGATTCCCAAACAGTTGGTCAGTTTTCAGCCTGACACTACCGTATTCCAGCATCTGCTAGCCAACATTCCAAGTTTCAGAGGAAATGATCCACTGTAGCAAGATGTTTCATAGGAGAAACAAAGGAAAATGCTACAAACGTCTCACTGATCTGTTTCAAAGGAATTGGGTGTCAAACAGTGCGAACTTGAATCAACATGACAAAACAGTAAAAGGATGGGTCCCATCATTGTCTGGTTCATGTGCTGAGAAGATAGGGGCATTGTATTTGAGAATATGATATTATAAAAGGAAAGAATAAATTCTGACAAAGTTTATATTTCTCATGTGAGAGAGGAGCAACGGTGGCCAAGTGACATTCCAGCAATCTCGCACCCGACATTACCAAGACCCAAGTCATCAAATCAAAGAAGGCAGCACAACAATCTGCAGGGCAGCTCAATTTTTACCTTTTTTATGTCTGGAGAAGTCTCTACAGTCTCTTGGTGATTGGCATAATAGAGGTCGTGTCATTGTGATGGGTCCCATTGTGGACAATAACCTCTTATCAAAAACTTTGATCCAAATAATTTCTATTGGCTTACAGGTTTGGTATAGGAAAGTATTGTTTTCTTATAGTATACATTACAGATTTAATACAGAATGAAAAAACTAGATAAATTACACTTGATACAATAAATATGAACAGAAAAGACAAATATAGAGAAATTACAGTAAGTGATAGTGATCAATATATGCAGCTATGTCCAAAGTAGCTGTTATTAAATTCCATTCAAGAGACACTATTCGTAGCAACCACTACAATTGCTATTCAAACTGATACTTATACAGATTTAGATGATATGGCACCCAAGTTCATCTTCAACTTTTCTTTCATCCAAGTGTGTCCTATTTTATTTATTTTTGTGACCAAAGGTTCTGGTTGAATACATATGGATATAGTAAGAGTGGTTATTTTGTCACCTTTTAAGGCACTTGTTGTAACAGTTACAGACTGAACATTTATTTGTTACTGTTTATACAATATATAGATCTACATTGCTTCAACATTATTCATATCTTGTAGCTTGTACAGGTTGTAGCTTGTAGAGAACCAAGAACACTGAATATTCCTTTGTTTTGGTTTATTGCAGTTTCAATCTTCGTATCAATTTATTGACTTATTAAACAAATGTGACGGTGTATAGCCATATTTGGACTTATTTATAGTATGTCACATAATTACAACCTACCGGTAATCAGAAATAAGGACAACATTCAATTTGAATCATTCTTGTATCTTATC
The DNA here is from genome assembly GCA_025403545.1 of Epizoanthus stellaris. NCBI lineage: Eukaryota > Metazoa > Cnidaria > Anthozoa > Zoantharia > Epizoanthidae > Epizoanthus > Epizoanthus stellaris. Next base: position 7,151 of record JAOBYG010014233.1, on the reverse strand, counting down.
AATCCGGAGTGTCATGCATTAATCCAATTTTGAAGAATTACAAAGTTTCCAACGTTATATGAAAAAAACTTTTGAGGAGTTTAAGCTTATTACTGACAAGTCAATAGCTTATAAAGTCAACAATTTCCAGAGTAAAGGGATGTATGAAGGAACATACAACTATATAAATGAAAACGACAATGAAAATCCCTTCCAGCGACCATCTGCTGTTTCAGCTCTTAAACACAAATATCCCTGCATTCTGTGAATTTCAAATTGAGGGTGAGGATTATTCTTGTTATACATCAATACTCCAAGCCCAGTAATACTAGAAAATATAGCCAATTGATGCGATGTCTTCCCTTAGGGACTGATAGTTATTTATCTGAACTGGTGGGTTGGGAAAAGGGATATCAGAGTTGAATATTTACCCTTGAATGAACGGGGTCCAAAAACTTTATCCAACAAGTTTCATACAAGGTTTGGAAAAAACCTCTTCTATGAAACCGAAATTTTTAATACATGCTTGTTTACTACTTTGTCAAAACAAGAACCAAACAATACAAGTAAAAACTACAATATTAAAAGCGATCTTGATCCTTCCAACTATTTTACGGCGTTCTGCTGAGGAAAAGGCTCACAAACTGCAAAGATACGATTGGCCAGAATCACAGTTGTACTTTGAGTCCACAACCCATCGATTGTATGTACTAAATCCCATTCTATAAAATTTGGCCACCCGATCCAGATGATTATGCCCCACGTGTAACTATTCCTTCAATAAATATTGTAATACCTCAACACTTCTGTACTGCCTTACATTGAAATTTTGGCAAGAAGTGGGTTGAAGAACCAAAAGCTGAACTCATAGCCTCAAATTTTGTAAAGTACTTGTTGGAAAAGCATATCCTTCTGAATCTTTTTTATTTTAATAACAAGAGTGCTTTATTTTTACCCGGATTCTTCGTTTACCGTATTGTGATACAATTACTGAAATACAATTTTAATACAGCTCTCACTGAGACGAAATTATAAACACAGCTCATTGACATGTGACATATTGTTCCATTCTAGGTTCTCTATGACTGCTGGTCATACACTATTGCACAAAGTCTCAAATATGGAAAGAAACAACTGCAAATACGGTCTTTCTGTGAAGATGCTATTAAAGTGGCGAGAAGAATTTGAAGGAAACTCTTCGATGTAATTGCCGCAGAAAGCCTGCCAGATACTTGTGAAATGTGGTTTGGACGGTAAGTCTTTCGTTCTTTTTTTCTTGGTTCTAACTTTTTATTTCAATCTTGTCAACAAGCACTTTACATTTTCATTTTCATTTGAATATACACTGTAGATCAATAAGTAAAGTTCTAACCCATTCCTGTTTACAGCATGTTTGATCTACCTTGTTTCTAAAGACATAGATATTGTTATATTTCTGAATTCCCTATTTACAACATCTTGTTAATGAATAATCCAAACTTTACATTTCTATTTGTATATAGATCAATTGGTTAAGTAAAGTTTAAATACATCTTACTTTTTCTATTTTATCTAATATATAGCAATACGTGTAGGAGGGAAAAAATGTTATGAAAAGGACTGAAGTACAACAAACAAAGAAACACAAAACGAAAACAAGAAAGAGCCTCCTCTGAGAGAAAACTCTGAATTAACTGGAAAAGTTTAAGAAATATACTATGAACGATATAGGAAAAAAAAGGAAAAATAAACGAAGAGAATGGAATCATTGTGCCACCAAGCAAGGGTCAATGATTTGCCATTTCCACTTCAATGGCAAATGCTTCTTATATAATTTTCGCCTTCTTTTTTCAAGTTTTAGTTGGTATTTGATGTTTTCTATGAAAGCTGGAAAAGACAGTGCAATTGTTATCATTTGCATATATAAATGTAATGCTTCAAGATAAGCATTAGAGACTTTTTGTCGGATGTTAGGATACCTAACAATATTTGTGCTTTAGTCAAATTAATTTTCCCGAAAGCCGGTTCAATGAACCTACTAAAATGTTTCCATAGGTAACACTCTTGAAAAATATTCCTGCATCGTATTATTATCTATGGATGCAGGAACTTTGCAGTATATTGTGGGTGTGTAGTAAACCTCTCACATCTCAATCTTGGAGCTATACCTGATGGAAAGGTATTTCATCCAACTGTTGCAAGATCATTTGGATAACCGTCAACAGACTGTGGCTTGCTGCTGAAGGAGCTGCTGGCAGTGAAGAGGACTATGAAGAGTTTGAACACAAAAAGAGATTCAGTGTGGTTTATAGTGCGACTACAAGCTACTAGGCTGAAGTTTTAGAATAGAATGCCCTTGCTCCTGAAGGCGCTAACCTTCCTCGCAAGATGGCGAACGGAGTACCCAAGTGAAAACTGGTCATAACACAACTTTTAATTACAATTTTTCAAAAACATGGGGATTTTTGGTTACTTAGAATAACTTAAACACAATTGTTCCGAATTGTAGCTTATTACAATATTGTATTAATATGCATAATTTATATGCATAATAAATTCAGTTTTATTCCTATTATTGGCATAATTACTTAATATTTATTATCATTAGTAGCTTAATCACGGTTGAGGAGTACTTTTCTGTAAATCACTTTAGGGGGCATATGCATCCTCAATAAAGATAATCATTTGTCTACAAATACTTCAGTTATATAGTAACTTGTCTCCTCTGTGAATTCCAGGAGATGTGTGTGCACTCTAGATGAGCAAGCACACATACTGCTAAATACACATATTACCTGAACAAGCCCCAAAACATTGCCTCCACCAACTTCCATACACACCGACACAAAATCCTACAAGAAAACTCCCTCAAACTCATACGTCTTTTCTTCAAATCCCATGAGGAGAGGGCCCTACTGGGCAAACACATCCAACACTTGACAACAAGACCGAGACTGATCCCAACTATTGAAGAGCTAAACTTAAAGCATGTGTGAAATCCCTGGAAGAAAAGCACCTGAACAAACACATCAGGCCCAATAGAGCTGGCATACAAGGGCCTTGTTGAATAAGAATATGCACAACAACAACAATCCTTTATGAAAAACTAACAGAGCCATTATGTTAATGTGTATATTTATTTAAGATCATAGAACAAACTGTAGTTACAAACTGAATGAAAAACATTTCACTGGGCACTTGGAGCACTATTTGAAACCACACACTACATTACAGTACATTATATCATTATTTTTATTATGTTGTCGCAGTATTGAGGATGTGGTATTCAGTAACACTGCAAAACTTCTTAAGTGCAACAAGCAGATCTGATTTTTTAGATTACTTGCATAGACATTCGTACACACTATGGCCACACCACATCACCCAGAAAAAAGGAGGTCGTCCTAGGAATGCAGAACGTGGAAGACCCAAGTCATCAAATCAAAGTAGGCAGCACAACAATCAGCAGGGCAGCTCAATTTCTACCTTTTTTATGTCTGGAGAAGTGTCTACAGTCTCTTGGTGATTGGCATGATAAAGGTCGTTTCATTGCGATGGGTCACACTGTCGACAATAATCTTGTATTAGAAACTTAAACGTTAATCATTTCTATTGCTTTACAGGTTTGGCAATGGAAAGTTTTTTTTTTTTAAAGTAGATAAATTACACTTGATACTATAAATATGAACGGTAAAGAAATTATAGTAAGCGATGGTGATTGATATATGTAGCCCATATGTCCACAGTAGCTGTTAATAAAATCGATTCAAGAGACACTACATGTATTTGTAGTAACCACCACAATTACTATTCAAACTGATACTTATACAGATTTGGATGATGTTGGACACAAGTTCATCTTCAACTTTCCTTGCATCCAAGTGTGTCCTATTTTATTTATTTTTGTGACCAAAGGTTCTGGTTATAATAAGAGTGGTTATTTTGTCACCTTTTAAGGCACTTGTGAGAGTTACAGACTGTACATTTTATTTGTTACTGTTTATACAATATATCTATCTACATTGCTTCAACATTATTCATACAGTATCTTGTAGCTTGCTAGAGAACCAAGAACACTGAATATTCCTTTGTTATGGTTTATTGCAGTTTCAATCTTCATACCCATTTATTGACTTGTTAAATATATGTGGGGATGTAAAGCCATATTTCGACTTATTTATAGTATGTCACATAATTACAACCTACCGGTAATCAGAAATAAGGAAAACATTCCACTTGTCCCCTCCCCTTACCACAGATATTTGTGCAACATTTGTACACACTATGGCCACACCACACCACCCAGAAAAAAAAGAGGTTGTCCTAGGAATCCAGAACGTGGAAGACCCACATCATCAAATCAAAGAAGGCAGCAAAACAATCAGCAGGGCAGCTCAATTTCTACCTTCTTTATGTCTGGAGAAATCTCTACAGTCTCTTGGTGATTGGCATGATAAAGGTTGTTTCATTGTGATGGGCCACATTGTAGACAATAATCTCAAATTAAAAACTTTGATATTAATAATTTCTATTGGTTTACAGGTTTGGTATTGGAAGTATTGGGTTTTTTAAGTATACATTACAGATTACAAAATGAAAAAGTAGATACGCTGCAATTTAATTGATACTATAAATATGAACAGAAAAGAAAAATCTAAACAAATTACAGTAAGTAATGGTGATTGATATATGTAGCTGATATGTCCAAAGTAGCAGTTCAAATATGTTTCTTCACTATTTTGGGTTGATTTCTACCCTGTAAGCAGAGATCTATGATAGATCTCTGCTCGCAGGGCACTCGATTCCCAAACAGTTGGTCAGTTTTCAGCCTGACACTACCGTATTCCAGCATCTGCTTGCCAACATTCCAAATTTCAGAGGAAATGATCCACTGTAGCAAGATGTTTTATAGGAGAGACAAGGGGAAATGCTAAAACCGTCTCATTGATCTGTTTCAAAGGAATTGGCTGTCAAACAGTGCGAACTTGAATCAACATGACAAAACAGTAAAAGGATGGGTCCCATCATTCTCTGGTTCATGTGCTGAGAAGATAGGGGCATTGTATTTGAGAATAGGATATTATTAAAGAAAAGAATAAATTATGACAAGGTTTATACGAGCCAAGGCACACATCTGAAAGAGCCCAAGGCGTGCGATTCATTTAAAACAAATAAATACTCCAAAATACTACTAGTGAATAAAAAAAATTATCTCTTAGCGGATAGTCAACATTCCTCTTGTCCTGTGTATAATAAATTATTGCCGTACTATTTGTGGATCATATCTTATATTACGAATGAACTCTGTAACATATCCATCAGCACCTGGTATTGTACAGGTTGTATTAAAACATCAGGGATAGCATTAATGCAAAAATCGTGCATTTTTACGCATAAAAATGAAGAAAAATGCATTTTATAAACTTCAATGCGTCCCAAGGATGCATAAATGGTAGCAGTTGCTCTCTCCAGAACTAACAAGATACACATAATACTTCATACATAACACCATACACTGGACTAATATACACATCTCCATGTCCTTAGTGCATCCCTAATTCGTAGCTGATGCTGCTTTTTAGATTTTCAATGTTGTTTGACTCTAACTACCGTCAGAATGGGCACGCCAAATTTGCGATTTCCAATGCGTATCATCTCGCTCACTTCCTGCATACACTTGGCAACCAGGCAGCACGAACAGCCCTGGTTCCTAGTACAACATCAGGGCTCTTGGTATAGTATGATTCACTATTTTGAAAGCCCTCGTGGTCACCGAAGCAAACATGATAATTTACTAGTGGGGAATTCCCATACATTATTTATATCAGTATCAGATCAGATGACGAACAAGTCAGCGTTTGACGTTCTAAAGCAAATGCCTAAAATGAAATGAACTTGAATCAAGCCGACTGACTCCAATAAACCTAAGAGGAAGTAACAACTGATTCTTGTCAACACTCACAATTCCTGCAGAAGTGGCTGCAGAATTTCATTGGCTGCAAATTGGAGATACATGTAATAACAAAAAGGACAACTCACAGGTTGACCAATGTGCAGCTATTTAATTGCGGTTTCAGTTTGCTTGACTGAGTGTACTGTAGGATGGCTGCTGGCAAGAATATAAATAGAAAATAGTTTCTTCTAAACGAGTGGTCTAGTCATTATTATCCAAATATCTTGCTAATATTAATTGGTATATATAGGGGTATGTGGATATATTGGACCCACAAAAAACGTTTGGGACCCCAAATCAACAACACACAGGGGTCCCAGGACTCAGAGCAAAATTTTCTAGTGCCATCCCTGAACATTGACATGACTCATCTGTGCTATGCTGCAAGCAACATAACATAAGTGAGGTAGAGTTCAGCCCGCAGATCAAATAACCTAATGTCACAGGTTTGTTCAAAGACAAAGTGCAATAGAGGTTTTATTTACCTTACTTCGAGAGTACATGTACTCCTGTTTGTCCAACTACTAGTAGTTTCAATGATGCCAAATTTGGATAGCATCAAGAAAAGGAAATTCTGTTACACTACAGATATTTAAAAGTTGGCAAAGGAAAACATCTTTGGTGTGAAAACAGAAGTAGATGCCAAGACCGGGCATACAATGGTTAACTTTGTCTGGTGTAAACTTTGTGCGAAATATGAGAAAGCCATCAATAGCTAAGGGGAATGCCAGAGGTGCTGCCCGATCCTTTATCAACGGCATGAATTCAGTGACTAAGTATCAGGTATGTCGAGATCAATATTTAATTCGATTTGTGTCTGTTTTGAGTGAATTCATATTATTATTAAGCGTGAAAAACTACTCAGTTCTACTTCTGGTTAGATCACCAGCCACTTGGTTGAATCGAAAGGACATGCCACTGCCGTAGAAAAGGAGAGAAATCTGGCAGAGGAAGAGAGAACCATTGCAGATCTCGGTGCAGGACCTTCACAGTCAATGTGATGATTGCAAACGTGATGCTCACCGGACACTTCTCAAGACTGCGTATAAACTTGCTATTATGCTTGCACTGTACTGATACTGAACAGGCTTTCTTGTAGCAAACTAGATACTGTAAAATCCCACATTAAAGCCCCCCTGGTTATAAGCTCCCCCCGGTTATAAGACCTACAAAGCACTAAATGGCCTTGCACCTGTATACCTGCTAAATTTGCTACAAGTCTATACTCCTCAAAGACACC
>JAOBYG010014122.1:0-12818 GCA_025403545.1 Epizoanthus stellaris | reverse complement strand
TATGAGTGGACACCATCACACCAAGAAGCTTTTGAGACAATCAAGAGCAAAATCAGTGAGAAAACCACACTTGCCTATTATGACCCAGCCAAGCAAATCACACTTCAAGCTGATGCCTCCATGAAAGGCCTAGGGGCCACTCTGTTACAGGAAGGCAAACCCATTGCCTTTGCGAGCAAAGCGCTGACTGACACAGAGTCGCGCTATGCTAACATTGAACGTGAACTTTTGGCTGTAGTGTATGGGTGTGAACGCTTTCACACGTACTTGTACGGTCAAAGTTTTGTCGCCGAAAGTGATCACAAGCCCCTGGAATCAATCCAATTGAAGCATCTAGTCTCAGCGCCACCCCGGCTACAACGCATGCTCTTACGTCTGCAGCCATATGATGTCACAATCAAATATCGACCAGGGACACAAATGCAAATTGCAGATGCACTATCAAGGCTATCCCCAGAAGAGAAAGCACCAATCCCTGATTTGAATGTGCAGATACATGAAGTTTGCCCTCAATTCTCCAATGAATGCCTTCAAAAGATCAGGTTAGAAACAGCCAAAGATCCAGAGCTTATCACCCTCAAGGAAGTGGTGTACAATGGTTGGCCAACAACCATCAAGGAATTGCCTTCAGTGGTGCGACCCTATTGGACATTTCGCGAAGAGATAACAATTGAGGACAGTCTGCTCCTCAAAAGCAACCGAATCATTATTCCACAATCACTTCAGAGTGACATCCTCACAAAGTTGCACACCAGTCATCAAGGAACAGAAAAAACCAAGCTGAGAGCACGAACCTCTGTTTTCTGGAAGAATCTAAACAGAGACATTGATGAGATGACAAGCTCTTGCACCGTATGTCAAGAGTTTCACCCAAAGCAATGCAAAGAGCCTCTCATCCCAACAGAAGTGCCACCAAGGCCCTGGCACACAGTTGGCTCAGACCTGTTCTTCTTTGATGATGATGAGTATCTGATTATCTCCGACTACTACTCTAAGTACCCCTTTATGCGGAAGATACCTCGAGGCCATAGCAACAGCAGGACAGTTGTGAACTTGACAAAGCAAATCTTCAGTGAGCAAGGAATTCCACAGATTGTAAGATCTGACAATGGGCCACACTTCGAAGGCCAGTATTGTGAATTTGCTAAAGAGTACGGATTTCAGCATATAACCAGCTCACCTCACTACCCCCGCAGTAATGGGTTTGTGGAGAGTCAGGTTAAATCTGTCAAAAAAACACTCAAGAAAGCAAAGAGATCTGGCACGGATGCAAACATGGCTCTACTCTGCCTGCGGGCTACTCCAGTTGATAACAAACTTGCATCGCCAGCTGAACTACTTCTGGGCCGTCCAATACAATATAACCTACCAAGGAGAACTCACAGCAGTTCTGACAGCGAATATGTCATTGGCAGGCTACAGGAGAAGCAGGCAAAGCAAAAAGCCTACCATGACCAGCATACCACAGGCTTACCCACTCTTGTTCCTGGGCAGAAGGTGACCATTGAAAATCCTAGAACACATGTGTGGGAGCCAGCCATGGTTCAGGAAAAGCTAGATGCCCCTCGTTCATACATTGTATCGACACCGACAGGAGGAGAGTTGCGCCGAAACAGATCACAGATCCGTGAAACCTCCCAGAAGAGAGTGCGGTTCAACCTGGAACAAAACACAGCCAACCCTCCAGCGGCGAGGGAAAGTTCGAATGGAGGTCCTACCCCTACAAAGACAAGTTGTGACACTCCAGGATCTAACGCTTACGGCAACATGGCCACTGGTAGTACAGGACAGTATGTAACCCGCTATGGCAGACCTGTAAAGATGCCAGCTCGGATGGACAGCTAAGTACTATGAACTGAACATGTATTGTTTTCATTGCTAAAACCATGTGCAGTCATTCTGCTTGCCCAGCTAAACTCATGGGCGTAAGATGTTTTGTTATTATATATATTGTTAATATTTCAGGGACAGAAGTTGGCTATCGTACAAGCCTTGCCAAACTGCATTTACATGTATGTTTGAACTGTCATTCAGTGACATTGATGCAACTTGCATTAACTTCCAGTATATTATTGTTGATTACCAGGTTTAAATTTTTTTTTACACTGACAGTTGTTATTTAGAAGAAAGGGGATGTCATGATATGAACTGACTTCCGGTAAATTGTACCTCCGCGCTTCCGGTCATGTGCCAGTCCGGCATGCATTGCGCACTTGTAATGAACTCGTGTGTGTTCGAGAGATTCCAAGATGGCTATATAAAACTACATATTATTCTTGCCTCTTGTCTGACTAGTCACATCACAACACTCTCCCTGCAGGCCTTTGGCTCCATTTTTCCACTTTTCCCTCTTGTTGTCTACCATTTTTCTTTACAACCTTCAGTGAGCCAAGAAAATATACTTTTTGTTATTTTTGACTTGTGCTTTTGTTTTTCGAATGGTTAGTCCCTACAGTAACTGCGTCTACTTTTATTACACATCTTACTACATGTAAATTAAAGGATATTGTCCACATGCTTCAGTCCTCTGGTTATCTTCTCCCTCCCACTCATGGAGTGGCCATGGCCGGATGGTCAATGACTCAAAGTTGAAAACAAACTGATGTTTGAAATACAGCCTTAGCTTGTGCAAACATTGAACAAGTCTTTGTAATTTGGTGGTGCATTTTTATGTTTCTGAAGATAATCAAGATAAATTCTCTTGCACAACTATTGCTGGGATCTTTTTATTTCAATAGTTTTAATGTTGGGAAAGTAATGAGAAGCTTGCAGGGGGCAAATGTAGCACTCCAGGTACCCATAATCCTCTTTCTGCCCCCCTTTCTGGCCCCCCTGAATTTCCTGGATCACCCCTGGATATTTAAAGTGCATGAAAGGTTTCGCATTATTTACAAGTATTACACAAAGGTTTAATTGCTATGTTTTAATTTATTGTTTATGATGTTCAATATTTGTTAAGTATGAGCTACAAAATTTTGAAAGGATTTTTAAATTGATTGTTTTGTTATGGAATAATGGATATATGTTAGACTTGCTCGCCCAATATCGTCTACCTAGAAATTAAAGTAGTAGATTAGAAAATATTCTCTATTTAATTTGTACAAACCATTTGCTAAATGTAAAACAAAAAGAAGTTTGCCATGTTCGAAAGTTCAGAATAAAATGCTTTTAAAAAGGTTTTGACTGTTGAATACTTGGACCCTTGGACTAAAAGCAAAAAAACATGCAGGTTCAAAATTAAACCCAAAAAAACTACTGACCAGGATGTCACTACCACGAAAATACCGTGGCCTTGCAAAATTTTCAACCCCAAAATATACCCAAATAGCGAAGTTCGAACCCACAGAAATCCTTCGCACCTCCCTGTCACTTTTTTATCCAAGAACCCCTCCCCCAATTGGTCCGGATTCGAACTTCTGCTCGATCATGAAAACAGACCTTTCGCATAACTACGTGGCTTTTATTTTGATTGATCCAACAACATGCTCGTAAGTGACTTCAACTGCCTGGCTTTTTAATTTCCATTCTTCTTCCCTCTTCCCCTTAAAAAAGTTTTGGTGAAGGAAAATTTGAAGTTTTTCAACTCGTCCGTGTTTATTGCCAGCCGTGTAATTAGTGAAACTAAAAACTGAAAAATACATGTTGAACAAAGGTATCTACAAATGAACGGACGAGAATATAACTGCAAAAGTAAATTCACCTTCTCTGCTTTTCACGTTCTTCAGGCGTTCAGCCTTCAATGGCAGGTGTAAACACGTATAAACGGAAGTCCATCGAACACAAAGAACAATTTAACGCTGTGTCGTTGAAGTAATTCAGTATAGCCTCAACAGATCGCAAAGGTATCTAAAAATAAAGAGTTCAAAATAAGAAAACGGCAAACGTGAAACAGTTTACTCAAAGAAGTTTCGACTGGTGCCTTTTGCAGTTGCCTGTCTGTGATTGTGCAGCCAACACAAAGCATTAATCGCAGCTATTTTGCCTTTAAAGACTTTCATAGAAGATTCTATCGTTGCCGGTTTAAAAAGTGGGAAATAAACAATTGATCCCCACTGATACCAGTGGGAAACACAAATATAAATCGTGAAACTTCCAGAGAAACACTCTCTCGTGAGTCTAGAAGCGAAATGACTCGAGATGTTTACTGAACGGAGGTCACGCGCAAATGAACTGAAATTAGAGTTTGACCCATAGTGCTTTGCGACCTGAGTTCGCACACTGCCTGATGTACCCATATAGTATCGACTACAGTATAATTGAGATGTATTTAGAAAATGAGTACATAAATGAAATAAATAAATAAATAAAATACAATGCCTAAGAAGACACATTTCAACATTTGAAGTTAAATGATATTAAGCAGTTTTAGGGCGCATTCGTTTGGGATATTCTTATTCCGGAATAGGAATACACGGAAGACATTCTGGCCATTCTGCTACCTGGAACAGAATACACAGAATGTATTCCAAGTATTCCGGAATAGGAATATCTCCCAAACGAACGCTTATTCCGATTTATTCCGACTATTCTTATTCCGGAATAGTGCCAAACGAACGCGCCCTTAAAGTGTAAACTGGCTTGACAGACTACTAAAGTTTACAGTATTATTAAGCTAACCATATATAAAACAAATAGTGGAAATATTTATACAGTGATACACAATTAATTAGCTTTTATGTTTACTGCCATATTAGCTTAGTAAAACAGCTGTTCAAGCGGCCCGATTGTCAGTTCCTGTAAAATTTGTAGGTGCAATGAACAAGAAATATACAAATATACAGGAAGACACTTGGCTGACAAGTGGATAGGTGGCAAACAGAAGAAGATACTCAATACCTTTCTGGGTAGTTACTCAGAACTGAGAGCGAAACAAAATGGCAGAGACAATAATCTTTACAATGAAATGGAAGGCCAGATAGGTACAAGTGGCGATGCTCACAGAAAAGTTGCGATGTGAAGGTCGTGACCCGCCACAAGTCTCGGTTTTCTTGCAGTCACCTTTCAACTGAAAAGGTACTGGCTCTAACATATGCTTGAGCCCACAATTTTACATCATCACATGCAGTACACGATACCTGATTATCCAGGCAGACTAAAATCATGACCTAGAACATAACCAAGAAGTTGACCAAGAACAGCCAAGAACAGAAAAAGACAAAAAAGAAACAGATGAACAATACACGAAGAGACATGACAATGACATGAACAGTCTGGGAGTAATAACAAATGATAATGTAATTCCTGATGATGAAACAAAGACTTCATTATTTAGACGATTTAAACATAAAATATAACTCTTATGCACCTATCAATGTTAAGCCCCAGGGGGGGGCCCGGGCATGGGGTGGGCGATTGACAAGGTCTTCTTGCCCCATGGTGTGGACTTTGACCTTCAAGGCTCGCCCTAGGGTGGGGACGTTTGCCCAATCCAGTTAGAGAGAGACTGGGCACTAGAAGTCCTCTGGATGTTCAAGATGGCGGACGAGAAGGTATGCATGTTATGTGAGATGCAAAATCCAGTTGTATTATCATGCAAATTGATCCATCCTGTTTAATTATGTGTATATTACCATTCTTTGGAAACTTCTGATTCCTTTTGAAGTTTTAATTTTGAATGAAAAGGTTAATGAAGTATTTATATTTCCACTTTTTGTTCAGAGGAGTTCGGAGTTCTCGTGGGAAGCATTTTTCATTCGATGCGGCATCAGTGATAGAGCTAAGGATTATGCAGATTTATTCATCGAGAACAGGTACATAATGTTGTTCAATTCGATGTATTTGGTCATCTGACAGAATCATTCTGTGACACCCCAGGTATTAAAACCCTTTGTATTTTTTATATAATACAACAGGGTCCAGGAAAAGTCTTTGAAAGACTTAGACAAGGAAACCCTTAAGGAAATAGGTGTCAAAGCAGTTGGTGATATCCTGGCCATATTGCAGAAATCCAAGGTAAATAAGAAAAAGTCAAAACGTTTTTTAATACAAAGTGACTGAAATATTGTAGCAACGTTTAGCTTGTACTGCTATGTATGGAAAATTCGAAGGAATTCATGACTTTGCTGAACTATTTACTGAATTTTGTAGAGGCTCAGTCTTCCTGTTTTATGGAAAGTTTTTCCACAAAACATTTTAAAAACAACTTGCACTAATAGCCCAATGCAGACTTCAATAAAAAAAATTCAATCAAAACACGATTGTAAAAATTCAATTAAAACACAACAACAACAACAACAGAAGCTACTTTATTTTTCTACTGCAAGAAAATTATATAGCAAGAAAATTATTTTTTCAGAAAATAATACTCCTGAATATTAAGAGATTTTTGTCCAAAATTCTGCTGCAATAATTTATATGTTTTTGTTTAATATTTGCAGGAGCAAGAAGTACCAGGGAAAATAGGTAAATAAAAAATAATTTTTCCTAGTCTTTTAAACAATTTCCAATTTACTGCTGGAATATGGCAATGCCTTTACACAAAAACTTGCATTGTTCTTTTGCTTGACTGCTCAGTCATTAAATATTTTTTTTAACTGTGATCACTTTTACTTTTTCTGACAGAGAAACAGTCTGCAGAAAAAAGCAATAGCCATGGCCAACAGTCAACAATTTCATTTGGGGCAGATGGAAAAGTATTAACCCTTGGACCACCAGTAAAGGTACCATATTTTGGCTGCCATTAACTCTTGAGTAGTTGTAATGTGTTTCTGGCAAAGAATCAAACTTTGGAATTTACAGTAATAGCTGAAAGTAGCTTGATGCAGAACCAGCTAGATCTTAATACAGAACTGTAGAACACATGTAGATGAGACATGTCACCCTTGGAGAGGGAGTATAAAGTTAGAGGCATGGACATAAACAAACATACAAATAAATACACCAAATAAATACACATTGCAGGCCATGTATTCACAAAATCCAACCATCCATACATTTAGGCATGCTGGCCAAACTCAACAAGTTTACAGATAAAGCCTGCTGGTTTCCAGTTGGGGCGTGTTGTTTAAAAATGTATACATGCTTATTTACATATTATTATTATTATTGTTATAAAAAGAAAGCAGCGTAGCCCTCAGCAAGTAGCCTCCAGTAAGACGAAAGCATTTTCACATGTTTCTATACTCCCACCATGGAGGGAATTGGAAATTCCAGGGTGGTAGGGGGTCAATTTGCCTTATTTTTCAGGGGGTAAACATCCCATTTTCCATACAAATACTACATATTTCATTTGGAAATTCCAGAGGGGTGGGGTGGTGGTCCTTAAATATATTCCCTTTGTGGTTATCAGGCGGTTTATCAAAAAATGTGACTTGCTGTGTGTTGTAGGAACCACCACTGCAATCCGAAGATGCACTTCCAGAAGCCAAGATCTTTAAAGGAGAAAACCTGACAAAGTATCAACTAGCAATAAATGCTGCCGCTGAAACACTTACAAGGGAAAACAAGAACCTTCTTTTCAACAGAGGTGAGATCAAAATTATCATATATAATCAAGGTAACAACATGAGCTGAAATTATTAGTCATTAATTTTCCTGTATTTCACACCATTTGAATGAGTTAAAAAACCGAGGTCTATGAATCCACTATACCTAACCTGAATTTGAGAGACTATGCGGAAGAACTGCTGGGGTAGTCGATGATGACCCTAAATACAAAATTATATATCCCACTCATGGTTGTAAACTGCATTGTAAAACTGTAGTCTGCATCCTGGAGATCAGATATCTCACATATTCTGTAAACTGCAATTGAACAAAGCCATATGGTAATTTGTAGCAAACAAGTGAATACATTAATTTAGTTGAATAACTATCTTATTTTTCAGCAAAGCCGACCATGTTTTTTTTATGTACATCGTTTTCATTCAGATAACATTTCTTGCATTGTAGGCGAATTGCTGGAAAAGAGCAGAGAGAAGATTCGAGAAGAAGGGTATCAGTTCAAAAAAGGGTTTTCCAGATCCAAAACAGCTGGAAATGATAACTCCGAAACAGAAGCTGACAAGAAAAAACTCAAGAGGAAATATGCTGCAGCCGAGGAGAGGATACAGGCCATTTCAAACACGAAAGAATTACTCGAATCTACTAAAGAACACATTCGTATAAAAAAGCTCCGATTACAAAAGCTGAAAAACAGTGGGGAATTCAAGAGATGTGATGATATAAGTGGTGAAATAACGAAGTTGTTCAAGGAAAAGGCGGAGTTGCAAACCCAACTCACAGCTATGGAGAAAAAAGAAGCAAAGTCAAGACTTCATGCAAAGAAAACAAAGCAGACACCAGACAAAACCAAGGGAAACGGAAATGATGTTCGTGAAATGCTAAAAAGGAGCAATAGCAGCACTTCAGCTTCAAGTACAGCATCTACCAGTGCCAAGGGCTCAGATGAGTCAGGTGACACAGTGATATTAATCGAAGAAGGTGCACCATCTACAAGTACAAGGGACTCAGATGAGTCAGGTGATACACTGATATTAAACCAAGACGATCAATGATTTTTCTCAATTTTCTCAATGACTTTTAAATGACCTCTCATCTTTTGTTATAGGGAATGAAGTTGTATTCGAACAGTTTTGTTTACAAGAGGAGAGGAACCTGTCAGAACACGAGAAAATTAATGAACACGTTTATGTTTCATGTTGTGAAGGACTGTCTTTAAAACAATACAAAGACGCAAAATTGTTGTTTTGCCAAAGAAATCATACTCAACCATGCTGCGGGTGTGGAGGAATGATTATTGTTGCTGACAAAGTAATAAAGCAAGGCTACATGACTCTGCATGAAGCATTTAACTTGAGCAATGTTGGGAGAAATATAACTTACAAGGCTTTCAAAGCAAGGAGAAAGCTACTCCGTATGCCACTGGCATGTTTTGGAGTAGGAAGTTTAGAGAAAGGTACTTTCCAGTATTATGTTGTTGAAAAGCAGGATAGAGTTAATTACTCGGTGTTTTACTCGCTGATATCATCAGCAACAGTAAAAGATAAGACGGAAGTAAACATTTCCAAAGAGAAGATGGACAAAATACTATATCTTGCAGAGAATGAAAGCCAAAGGGAACTGTTAAAGTATGCCGTAGTCAAATCCTCTAGACTTTCAAGTACTCAAGCCAGTAAGTCTCTTGGGATAAGCAATGTACACAAAAGAGAAAACAAAATACACGAAGCTTTGGAAGGAGCACTAGCAATCCGAGAAGCAGTTGATAAGATTGCTGTCATTAAAGACAGAGCTATCCTATCTTCTTTTGGTATTGGAGTAAGTGAAAGTGAAGCAAGCAGTGATAGTAGTGAAAATGACACAGAGGCAATGGAGTTTGACCAGATAGAATATGACTCCCCTAATGCTAGCAGCAGAGATTTGGATTTAGTGGACCAAGCTGTAAACTGCACAGAATACGAAAAGTCAAGTGAGGTGGAATTTGACCCTCTACACCCCGGAGAAACCCACAGTATGCCACAACAGCTTCAGCCAAGGGTTGCTGGCAACAATGGGGAGTGTTTCAAACATCATACTGACATTGACGGTTCGTACATGAACAGCCATCAACTCTTAGATGTTCTCAAGGCATGTACATTCAATTGGTTTGAATTCGTCATGGTGTTACAATCTAAGTTACCAGATATAACCAAAGAGGCACTGGACCAGTTACTACTAGATTTTGCTGGTCAGCTCTCGTTCTTAGATTTAAGTGAAAGTGATGAGAGAACCGCAGAACAGTCACGCCAGGCGTACTTACTCTCTAGGAGAACTACTCAATTAGATGATGATGTTGAAGGCAGTATCGTTGTATCAGATTCCGATAGTAGTGAGCAGGAGTTATGGCAGCAAGGAGTAAACAACATTTTAGGAGAGCGTGCCAGACAACTAATCAAATCTCGTAGAGCAAGCTTGCGCAGAAAGGCAATCAGAGATGCTAAGAAGAAAATAATGGCGCAGCGATTCCTTAAACGTCGAAGGAGCAAAAGAGTCTCGCGCATTCTGTCTCAATGCCCTGATATTGGCAAGGAAATAGAGAACTTTGTCAAAGAGTTGGGTGCAGGTGCTGATGCGTGGCGCCGCACCGGAGTTTTGACTTTTGATGGGAATAGAAAGGTAAAGAAGAAGCCGACCTTCAAAAGAATACACGAACATCTTAAAGAGAAATATAACATCCCGATTTCATACGGAAGTGTTGTTGAGCTTTGCATAGCAAGAAACAATAGACGAAGGTCAGCTGTGCGGTATAAAGCTGTTGCCAAGGTCCTTCAGAAAAGATCTAGGAAAGGCTTCAATACAAAGTTCAACCCCGATGAGCACTGGAGCGCAGCATTTTATGCCGGTCTAAATCAGCTGCAATTTGTAGATGGAAAGAAAGCGTTGATCCTTGGCAGAGACGATCAAGCAGGTTTTAGATTAGATACGATGTCTACTCACCGGCTGCATGGAACATTGTGTGTGCAAGATAGTCCAACGCTTACAACTAGAACTGACTACACCAACAAGTATCCTTCCGTTCTTCAGACATCGTCTTACAATTTTCCAGAAACGGAAAACACCCCGGAGATGTGTGCAGGCGTAGTGAAAGCGCATGGATTGCATCCAAAGAATGCTGCCCAACATCTGGCAGACATGGAAATGCTTGCAACACAGGAGTGTTTGACACCAGCCTTTGTTGACCCTGATACTAACTCTCCGAAGATTATGGAATTTATTAGAGTTGACGGTGGTCATGATGAAGGACCTTCACATTGCGAGGTGCAGTATTGGTGGACTGTGCGACATGTAAAAACAGAATCTATTGCAACTCTTGTCACCACCAGGAACAGTGGGGCGAGCTTCAGGAACAGGGTGGAATTACAAAACGGTTGCATGGCACTTGCCCATGCAAATCTGTTCATCCCTTCAACTCTTAATGGGAGCTGCATTAAGGATAATGGACAAGTCGACCAAGCGAGACTAAATGAAAATCTCTCATCCGCAATCAATGTTTACATTAACCGTGTTGATGGTGCCCCTTGTGCTTCCACAGAAATCCACATGTTTCGCGGTGCTGATAGTACAGAGTACCAAAAAGAGAACAAGCTTGTGAAAGTTTTTTTGAAGGGAAGCAAAAAGGCCAAAAGAGAACTCGAGAAAACGGAACCAGAAATGTATTCCAAAATAAGCAAGATTTGGAAAATAAAAGAGAACCATGTCCGAAACGATGTGCCAACCAAATACACTTTCTACTTGACATGTTGTTATCGTGAAGATTGTGAGCATCCACGTTGCAGACAGGGCCGGCCACAAGAGGAAGCAACATGGTATCCCAATGGACCACCTCTAACGTTTCTCCCAGTACCTATGAAAGACCCAGAACGTCCCTTTGGGCAGGATAATTGTGATCAGTGCAAGTCGTCTTGCTCAGGACATTTTCTAAAACCACCTGCTCGTATAGAGGCAGTTTCGCATGGTGTTAACGCTATCTCAAAGCCACCATCAGAGGTGATTTTGGAGACATTCAAAAAGTACAAGAAAGTCCCAACCGAGAGTGTCATAGCAGAAACAGCACAAGAAGTCCTTTTGACATACGACGAAACAAAAATGTGGTTTGAGCATCTCTATTCTATTGATCAAAATAGAGCAAGTGGGGCTAAAAAGGCGGCAAAAACGAGAAGAGAAAAACGTCAACGGCAACAGCAACAACAACAACAGCAACACCACTCAGTTGAGGAGAAATGCGCTATGTGTTTCCTTGAGGATCCTCCAGATGACGAGTCTGACAATGTCCAGTGGATCCAATGCGATGGTTGTCTGAAGTGGCATCACGCCGTTTGCTGTGGGCTCCGAGATGATGTTTCCGACCTCCAGAATTGGCTATGCCTCACCTGCAGAGACAGCTGGGAGTTTGAGCAGTAAAGCGCTATAGCTAGGATTCACTTTGTTGATTATAAACACTCTTCTATTTTCATTAGGCTCCTCGGTAATACATTATTTCCCACCAGAAACATATAAGTGAGTTGAAACATGTAACAGTCATATATCGCTTTGGTACCAAGCTGTGAAACATTCGCGGTACAAACACTGACCATATATGGAAAACATTGCCGTTGTTCTGCATACTTCAGCATGCGCGCGCTACAAAAACAATGGAAAACCGTTTGGATGTGCGCGCTAATTCATCATTCTCCATATATGGTCAATGTTTGTACCGCGAATGTGTACACGCTTGGATCGCTGTTACACGTTTCAACTCACTTGTATTTTTCTGTTCCCACTCATTTCTCACGCATTTTCATGTACTTTGGTTGAAATCCCACACAGTGAAATGCTTGCTTCTGAGAAAAAAGACTCGGGAGATATATGATCCATGTATGTTATGTTTTATTAGTTTCACATAAAAAACCTGCAATGTAATGTACAATTATTGTATAATATCGTACAATAAAGGAGAGTTGTTGTATGTGCCAGACAAATATAAATACCGAAATACTTTCTCATAGTTGCCCCAGGGTGGGGAATGTAGCTCAGAATTGACCGTTAGTTTTGGCCCCAGAGTGGGGACTTTGACAAAAAAAATCACTAAAAAGTCAATCCCCCACCCCATGCCCGGGCCCCCCCCCCCCCTGGGGCTTAACATTGATAGGTGCATTACGGCAGCAACGTGGCACATGTCGGCAAACGAACAGTTTTAAGCTAGCTTTTCGAGCACCCGATAAATTCCACAGTTGTGTTGTAGATGTTCAATCATGACCAGAACAACTTTGGTCAGTCGGGTCAACATTGCTGTTAATTGTTGTAAAACTCTTGTAGACTAAAGCCACCAATAATTTGCAAATTCCATCATTGAAGAAATGATT
>JAOBYG010014011.1:0-12819 GCA_025403545.1 Epizoanthus stellaris | reverse complement strand
AAGGTCTAACCATTTGCAGATGTTAGAGCAAAGGCAGCACCTTCTCCTCAGTTATTTTAAGACCCCGAGTGTTGGTCTGCCGGGAGTTGAACCCCCAACCTCCCGCATACAAGAGCGGCGTTCTTACCACTGAGCCAACAGGTGTGCGGTTGTTGTTAATGTCGTCGTTGTTGTTATTGTTGTTGCTGCTGCTGTTGTAATTATTGTTCCTGTTCTTGTTGTTTTACCGTTGTCCTTTCTTTTGTTAATTTTGCCCATCCGATGATTCAACTTCAAAATTTTGATCTTTTCAGCAGTTCCTAAAGAGTAATCCCAATATTAAACCTCCCCCTAAACTGAATTCCTTAACCCTAACCCTGATGTATTTATAAGTCAAATGGGTCATCAGCCATCTTCCAAATTTTGGATGTTTTCAGTACCGTTTGGAACCAAAAACTGCTGGAAAAATCGAACTTTGAAAGTTGACCCGTGACCAATTCAGTAACTCTAATTGACTCATTTGCCTCATGAAATAGTTGTCCTCATTGAAACGTGCCATGAATATTGAAAATTTTCTTGACGTTTTGCAGACGTTTTATTTTGAGAGCATCCGAGTATGGGAAATGGAAAAGGAACTGAGCTTTGACAACTATCTGCTACTTGTCTTCCACCCCCACTCCGCGATCCGCGATCCGCGATCCGCGCGCCCCTGTTTTGAACTTTGAACTAGTTTTGTTTACGGGATCGCGGAAATACGTAAATAACGCGCGCGTTAATTTTTACGTTCAACCGTTATATCCGTCTGCAGCCAGTATAGGTCAATATAATTCGGATTTTAAAGATAATTTTCGCGGATTCGCAGATCCTATCGATGTAGCTTGATTCAGATTCATCTACGCCGATTTTTTGACACCACCAAGCCTCGCATCCAAACTGCAAACCTGTGATGTTTTGCATCCATGAACTCCCGGCAAAGCAGCGAAACTGAAAATACCAGCTTGAAACTAATGAAAGGGTGTGAAGTTGTATAGACTAATAGAGCGTGCAAGGAATTACATGCGAACGAGGCTTGGTGGTGAAATTGATCGACAGACCGTAGCATGAATAACGCCTATTTAAGCAAACTACTTGCGTACCGACGGATTTGGCTGTCCACATGTAGCGGATCGCCGGATTGACTTTTCGGATCTCGAAGCATTGCGCGGATTCAGATGTAAGCAAACATAATGGCGGCTCGATAGATTTGGCTTTCAAAATTCCTCTGATAGACAGAACAAACACATATACGAGTATGTTGAAGAATTCGAGAACTGAAGAACAATCGTAGAGTTTAATCTTTACTCAGGGTTAAACACCGTATATTTTTCAAGGATTTCAAATTTAGATCATATTGTAACTGACATTTATCATATTGTGATACATTTTATCTGCTTTCCGTTTATTAATTTTTGTCATATACAATATAAAGCGCTTAGAACATTACGATGTTGCCATTTATAGCGGTTTTATATCACGTCTAACCTGTACTCCGCTGTAGAACGAATTACAAATGAACACAATCCGGTCGAGCAAAGCTGTCCATGGCTAGTAGTTTCAATAAAGCATGCAATGCCGCTGAACGTATATTTTAAGTAAACGATATGCTTCACGCCATTAATCATTATCGAAAACGAAAACGGATCAGGCTCCGTCCAAACGGATACATTTTCGTTCGAAACGCATCGTTTTTGCTACGTTTTGGACTATCGTCTATACACTAAAATGGCGGAAAATGCTAATCGTTTTCAGCGAAAACGGAAATAGAAACGCACTCATTGGTACTATCCACACTAAAATGTTTTGAACACGGAGACTTTTGACAGCGGAGATTTTGAAAATGGGGGCTTTTAAAAACGGAGACTTTTGAAACTGACGTAGGCTTTTGAAAACGGAGACTTTTGAAAACGGAGGCTTTTAAAAACGGAGGCTTTTAAAAACGGAGGCTTTTGAAAACGGAGGCTTTTGAAAACGGAGACTTTTAAAAACGGAGGCTTTTGAAAACGGAGACTTTTGAAAACGGAGGCTTTTGAAAACGGAGGCTTTTGAAAACAGAGGCTTTTAAAAACGGAGACTTTTGAAAACGGAGGCTTTTGAAAACGGAAAATTTTGAAAACGGAGACTTGAAAACGTAGGCTTTTGAAAACGTAGGCTTTTGAAAACGGAGGCTTTTGAAAACGGAGACTTTTGAAAACGGAGGCTTTTGAAAACAGAGGCTTTTGAAAACAGAAGCTTTTAAAAACGGAGACTTTTTAAAACGGAGGCTTTTGAAAACGGAAAATTTTGAAAACGGAGACTTTTTAAAACGGAGGCTTTTGAAACGGAGAATTTTGAAAACGGAGCCTTTTGAAAACGGTGGCTTTTGAAAACGGAGGCTTTTGAAAACGGAGGCTTTTGAAAACGGAGGCTTTTGAAAACGGAGACTTTTGAAAACGGAGGCTTTTGAAAACGGAGGCTTTTGAAAACGGAGACTTTTGAAAACGGAGACTTTTGAAAACGGAGGCTTTTAAAAACGGGAACTTTCGAAAACGTTTCAGTGCAGTGTGGACGGGACCTTCTAGTTATTTACGTTGGAGGTTGGGCGGCGAACTAACGATTTCCCCAAATTACCTTTTACAGTTCTGTGCTATTACGGTTACTATCACGACATTGACCAGCTAATATGGAATCAGGAATAACAACACAATGTAAGTATAATTTCAGCAGCTTTCGCATTATGTATTTTAATAAGAAAAACTTAGTTCTCCATTTTAATATGGTTGTATTACCTGACTTACCTAACACAAATATGGCTTTGTCGTAATCTAATCTAGTCTGTCAGTTGTTGGATGCTGGACACAAAGTTTTCTTATTAAAACATTCAGGCGTTTTACTTATATTATATTCAGTTGTTTGTAGATTTGTGTTTCAGTTCTCGATAATGATAACACACCGTTCATAAAATATTATTTTCCGAAACTCCATGCATATATGCAAAACAGAATATCTTAGATTATTTGTCCAACTAACTGTTAGAAATGGGTGTGTCTATTCGGCGTAATGGCGTAGCCAGAACTGATCGGCGTAATGAGGTTTCTTTTACACCCAGAATAGTGACAAACAGTCAAAAGGCGTAACGAGTACTTTTGTTTGCAG
Organism: Epizoanthus stellaris; assembly: GCA_025403545.1. Taxonomy (NCBI): domain Eukaryota; kingdom Metazoa; phylum Cnidaria; class Anthozoa; order Zoantharia; family Epizoanthidae; genus Epizoanthus; species Epizoanthus stellaris. The sequence continues at coordinate 9,669 of JAOBYG010014011.1, read as the reverse complement.
TTCGGAAATAAAAAGAACTCATAACTGATAACTGATTTCTAGTTTCTCTGGTAGACTAGTTTCTATAAAATCTAGATTTCTAAATAGGTGAGTAGGCCAAATACCGACATTGATCGACTAAAAGTTGATATTAAAATAGCTAAACCTTCCAACCTCGAGGCGAAAACATACCATATCAACGTATAGTTGATCAATCTCAAATTTAAGGCGTGATTAACAGGTAGCGAACAATGAAAATGAGTTTAGGACGAGAGCGAGAATTTAGACCGTCGTGGGCCATTGCTTATTAAATTGTCCATTTCAAAGAATCTCGCGATAGATAATGCTTCGAGCTCTTTCGCTCTTTACATTTCAAATGTTTTCGCTTTGATAGTTCTTCAGTACAAATTACATACAAAGATAGGAAAATATCTGAAATTAGAAATTTTACGGTCAACTCTTTCGACATTTGTTTATGAAGACAGTTCATAAGCTCCAGTTGTTCAAAGAGTGGACATACCTCTTATTAGCCTCGTTTGCTCGGTCCATACGCTAAGCTATGGACCGAGTTTTTGTCCCTTCGTTTTATCGCGCGCGGGCCATGAAAAAGGGAAGGAAAAAAACGCGGATCCATAATTTACCGTACGGACCGAGCAAACGAGGCTAATAAGATGTTTATTATATGGCTTTGTTGCATTTTAACTTAATTTTGTTTGCAAAACAAAACTTGAAAAAGTAAAAAAATGACAGCCGCTCGAGTGCGAGAGGTCCGTACGGCAACTTACCGACCTGAAATTGACCAATCACAGCGCGGGAAATTAATCAGCAATATAATAACTAGAGTTATTTTTATAATATGTGTTATTTTTATAATTATATTATTATAATATTAAAATATACTCCCTGATGTATATTTTAGAATAGATGGCTTTTTGTTTCAATATAGGTCGACTCTGTTCCCAACAAGAACCCATTGAACAGAATGTTTATCCTTCTCAAACCTCTAAACAACACGACGCAATTGTAAAACTACAAGAGTTTATCAATGTCTCTTGATGATTTTACTTTTATTGAAAGATAAAACAACGACTAACAGTGTTAAGTACTTAAACTGCTTCATCTGGATCACCTCCAGTCTTTCCTTGACTAAACATTAACCTAATGTCCCTTGGTCATGCTAAAACAATTTCACTGTAGTATGGCCGTTACACATTCATTATCGAATTACAACCTCAATCTAAGGCATTGAATTGACCATTAACCCCATGTGGACTATGTTTTACACCTTCCATATGTATCGTCCTTGAATATTTTATTATGAATGCTATAACAACACCAGAAATGTGTGCATTTACTGTCTATAGGAAATAAAAATGTAAATTCCCATTAACGGGGGCAATTTGATAAAGAAAACTCCCCGCAAAAAAATATTTGCGCAAAATAAAAAGATCATAAACGTTCTTTATTTTATTTTATTTTGTTGTGAAAACTATTGCTTTTATCATGCACAAAAACTATACTTGTTTTCTTTGTACTTCACACCTTACAAAATGCTACGTTATGCTTTGTAAAACATGCTGTTAGTAATTGTTTTACACGTTTTGATCTTTTGCTAATATTTGTAATTTACGTAGCGCGTCTTTTTCTGGAGTCGAAAAAGCATCCCTCCAAATTCAACAAATCCGCAAAATAAAAATCGTAGTATGGTTCACAAAGCTACGTGCACCATCTTGGATTTTGACGTTGTCATCTTGGATAATTGGTGGTGAGGACCTAAAAGGCCTGGCCACACGATGCAACATTGCATGTAATATTGCGCGCAATGGGAAAATTGCATCGTGTGGCTACCCCTGCAATTGTTACGTGAAACATTGCGTGCAATATTGTAGAAGTAGAATCCGATCCTACTTCTGCAACATTGTGCGCAACAATTTCACCGTCTGGCCACTAATTGCAGCATTGCATGAAATGGTCTGACGCTACGGTGAATCCAATCACATTTCATGTAGGTTTCTTTGACTGCTGACCACAAATCGATTTACTGCAGCAAGAAAAGTAGCATATATGTTTCACACAATGTCGCAGAGAGTGGCCACACCGCTTGCATACGATGCTGCAGCGTATGTCCAGGTCTTTACAGAGAACAAACATTCTTGTTTTCATAATCTAGAATCACTGGTTATATATTCACAATTCCTGCTGTGGCTGGAATGTCCACATATTGGGCAAGTCCCTGTATTTGTAGTATGTAGCATAAATCCAGTTATTCGCAAACCACTTGACCCCGTCTTTTACTGCACAGCCCCCATGAAGACCAAACTCATCCATGACGCCCAGCCAGCCATTCTCGTCCACAAAGTGGTTGTACCACATAACGGCTTTCCCTTTCTCCGGTTTGACGATCAGATTCGCTTTGTTACAGAATGACACTAGCTCGTAGCGACTTATTCCCGGACCGTACATCGCCTGAGAAATAAAACTATTGCTTAGGTATAGCACCGTTAAAGTTCAATAATAAGACCAGGGCTTATTTTTGTTCAAAAAGCTTTTTCTCGGGCTCATTTTAGGGAAAGCTTAGGGACTGTGCAAAAATTAGCAGGGAAGGGGTGTGGAAGACCAGGGGGGCAACATCTAAAATACTGGTACAATGGAGTTGGGCAGTAAGTTAAAGTACTCACTGAGAAGGGGTTGTAAAATACTATTTAGGTCTAGATCTTTTGAAGAGCCATGCCTTAGGAACATCAGAAATCCAATAATTATATTCAAAACGCTGGAAAATGCAAGTTTGAGGATTCAAGTTTTAAAAACTTCTGTGGGAGCATGTTCCCGGGACCAACTAAAAACGTGGCAAGGGAAGGGAAGTTACGCAGTTCGATAACGATGACCTACGCATTACCCACACACCACCCACGCACCACCCACGCATCATCCACGGACCACCCACGCATCACCCACACCGTGCCTGTTTAATATCGAATGAAGACGGGTATCATTATATTGCATATAAAATGCTTCCAGGAACATCTCACGAAAATTAACCACTTTTCTCATACCGCGAGCTTTATCGGTACTGCAGTTTCGAAGTAATGTGGGATTAAATAAAGTATCATTAATATATTTAATGACTGATTAAAGTAAATAAATAGATATAAAAAAAATCATAAAGTCGATCTGTACCTCTTTATCATATGTTCCATTGTCAGCGACTGGAAACGCCGTCTCTCCTCCAGACGTGACTTCATTGAGATAGTAACCGATTGTAAGGTACCTGGTAGCAGCAATAGTACAAATATATGGTGAGGACACTATCCACAGTGTTGGTTCTTTCCTTAAGGTCCCTTAAGGCCGATTTAGACGATACGATTGTCGTATACGACTTGTCGTACACGACAATCGTGAAGTGATTCGCATGGCACGACTTGACGCATGATCCAGCTTTGATAGCATATCGCTTATTGCTGCTGTCCTTGCATCTTTTGTAAAGTAATTCTCGTGCGAAGACTTTTATAAGACTTATTTCTCGCTCCATAGAGTAATTATTGTTTCGGTTTCCTCCTGGGAAGATTGATAGCTATTCTTCTTTCCGGCCGCCATCTTGGAAATGTGGGATTTTGACATCTCGGCAAATTTGCATCATTTTGCTGCGATTGTCGCAGGATTCAAAATCCTACCACAATTCGTATGACGCATGCGTCTGTCGTATACGAGTCGTAGAGAGATTTACACGATACGATTTTGTGCCGTGTACGTCAATCGCATGCGATAATCGTATCGTCTAAATCGGAGGTTCACATGAGTTGCAATTTTATCTGGGATGTCACGGTTACGGTTAAATATATCCCACGGGATTTTCTTCAACCCAAGTGATTTGGGCGAATATTTGACAGTGAGGGTTCGATTTCACAGTAATTTCAGTCCGGGCTGAAATTTCAGCCTCGTGTGGGAGAGCTAACATAGAAATTTCAGCCAGGGCCCAATTGATATCAGGGAAGTTGTTATAGAGAATTTCTATTCTATTCTCCTTGATGTCGCCATAGAAATAACACAAATAACAGTTTTGAAGGAAAATGTCTTGCGTCACACGTTTGAGAATCACTTTCTTGAGGGAAATAGACTGTAGCCTGGACTGCAGCAGGAGTCTATAGCAGCACCTAATATGTAGAATTGTAGACTGATACGTATTCAAATGCATTTTTTTCTGCCGTTTTCATGTACCGTACACGTAGAGAGAATGAAAACGTCGTGTCAAATTCATCAAAACGGAAATTTGAAAATGGTCTTGACAGTGGAACTTTTTGAAAACGACATATTATCGTTTTCATGTAGAAGGAATTGCTTATTAGAAACGTATACTTGGACAACATTAGTTCATGCGATTAAAGTCTAGCTAGATATATATGTGCAGTGTGCGCTGGGTTCTTGTACCCAAAGAGAATAGTGAGAGCTTTCGTATCGTTTTCATCTGAACGGAATATTTTTTTAAACGCAAAAGCATAACTTCTATAAGCAACTTTCACGATCATACGCAGAACGTACAAGCGCATTATGTAAACATGGCGGACTGTGTGACGCAATGGAGATGTTTTGGAGTTCCTGGACCTGCAGAAGCGACGGAAATCCCAACTGAAGTACTTCAAAACATTACTCAGATTTTGAGCAAGAAGGAAGAGGAAGCTATATCGCCGATTGCAGAAGAAAACAGCACCTGAAATCTTCACCTGAAATCCGATAAAGTTAACTCTGTGCCCCTTTGTATCTCTGTCCAAGCACTTTACAACATAACAAACATTTGTACACTGATACGTTTTCGAAATGTTTCAAACGAAAACGTATTCGAAAGGACAGGGCCTTTCATTTTGCAGCAAACGTTTTCAAAAATAATTTTTTTTTAAAAACAAGTTAACACTTTTTTAAAATTTATTTTGTAGAATTTAAAATTTCTCTAGGAATTTCTGGTTTGACACCCGATGCATGACTTCTAGTCTTTCCCATTTTAGTCAAGATAGCAGAAAACACAGTGAGACTAACCTGCAAAGCCTGCATACGGGTTCAGTGATGCCTTGGTCGAACACGCGTGGCTCTACCTGCTGACAGCAGGGCAGTTCGGTTCGCTTGTGTGTTTCACTATCATAGTGAGCATTATAGTGACCATGGCGAGTGTAACGAAGAACCTGCAAAGGATTAGTACATAACTGATTAACACGAGGAAAACTTCCATTAAAGTCTTAAAATTAGTTATTCTAGATGTATCTGATGGTAACGTTTTAGAATTTAGACATCTTTATTGTAATTATTAGTAGCATGGAATTTTTATAGGTGTATATACGTCTATTCATTGTAAATAATTAGTTTTCAATTTTATAGTAAGTTCACGTTGTAATTTCCCTTGTTTTTCAGTTTATTCTGCAAATTGGGATATTTTAATAAAACAATATATCTAAAACAATCATCTTCTTTTTGCCACATGTGCACTTGGATGTATGCATCAGAAAACGTAAGTTTTGAATATTTTGAAAAAAGCCAGCTTCTAGACAAAAACACACATTTATTTCTCCAACTTGTAATCCAAAATGCCAAACATTGAGGAAACACATTGAATCACCCTTGGAATATTTGTATAAGCATGTGATAATTTATCGTCTCCTATGAAATGAAATATATTGTGCTAAAGACCATTCATTTAGGCAGAATTTATTCGTACCTGCAGTGGTTCACTCTCTTCAATGAGTTTCCTTGGAAGGTCCGTCAGTTTAGCCACTCTTTAAAACAAGAAGAATCACATTCCTAATTAGATTGGCTACAAAGTATCAAACTTCAACCAAGCTGTATCACTAGAGTCTAGTCCGTTTTGAATCATTCTAAATATATAATAAAATTTGTAAGCCCTATATTGAGCAAAATTGATCTTGAATAAACTCACTTCAGTTTATCAATCTAACTTCACGCAATCCATGGTAAGAATTGTGCTAACGGGTAACAAAATACGCGCTATTTTATGCTTTTCACTACGTGAAGACTGAAATTTCTGTTTTAGTTTCCTCATTATCTTATGTAATTAAGTAAGCCTAAATACAAGGTCAGTATATGTTCTTATAAAAAAACTAATTATATAAGTTTACTCTGATGAATCACCTGTCCAAAATTCTGGAGAAGATTTTGTCTTTGGGATTTCTGTGTTCAACGAATGCCTGCTCACTAAATCTTTTCCTGTGCTTCGGATGTGATTTACTAATATGAACCAAGTAGCGGTCCAGGAGTAGAGTGTTCATTGACTCAAATTCCTCTCGCGTTATTTCACCTAAAGCAATAAAGGAATGTTGCTATCAGTTGTTTGAAGTGAAACCATACCAGCTAATATAAATTACACTAATAGGAACAGAATAGCAAGGAAAAGGAAGAAGATTCAAACTTCAGAAGTTAATTTATTCATTTTAAAAATAATTCACGCCTATAAATATATATATGAATTATGTAAAACCTTCCACAGCTTATTGGCATAGTTGTCTAAGAATGAACTGACTTGTTTTTGCGCAGGTAATAGTCCAATGAAGTGCATGAAACATATCTCGGATGCTTTATACTTGGAAATAAGACAGAATGGAAACTATCAAAAAATGTTCAGAATCGTTTATGAAGACATGGACAAGTATCTTTTGTTCTCTACTTGCAAAAATATTACTTTCATTTTGTTAATATGTGCTTATTATGTTGACATCCTTAGACCCTATTTACACTGAGAACACTCAAGCTATCTCGGAGTACTCCCGAATCACTCGAGTCATCTAACTAAACGTGTATGAACAGCACTAATGACACTAATTCTCTGGCAGTACTCCGGGAGTACTCAAAGTTTAAATCACTTGCGAGAGGTAGTCTCCGCGTAGTCCCGGAGTACCCGACTCACTCGATTTGTAGTGTGAACGAATCACGCAAGTGTGAAAGCAATCTCAGAGCAGTCGAGTAAATCTCGGACAACTGAAAATATACTCGTGTGAACGCATTCTCGGGAACGACCCGGGAGTACCCCGAAATAACACTTGCTAGTGTAAATGGGGTCTTAGTTTGCTTTATGACAAGCTATCGAGGTAACACTTCGTTGCCTGAATGTGACTTCCACCTCCAGCCAATGTTATGCACAGTGGTTGCTTTTTTGGGCTTCAGCAAGTAAGGAAGAGCATGGTGATATTTTTTGTATAGTTTTTACAATAAGAACGCAATAGAGCTTGTGAACAATTTTCAGTACCCAATTAACATCTTGAATGTAATTTTTGTTTACAAGGACATTATTAAACCATACTTTCTTCCATATGTTACTTGCAAAATGCGTTTTATGTTTAGAAAAATAACAGTCTTTAGTTAATGATTGTGACTTACCATCATCCATTTCGTGCATGCTCAAGTTCTTGAACCTTGAAGAAACAAAGTGCTAGGTTTTATTCTTGATCAGCATTTATATTAGAATTGAATAACGTTGAAAGAACATTTTTGATTGAAACGTTTGAAATATAACTTATGAAGACAGCTTACATTTGAATGACTTCTTGTTCATCGAAGTAAATATGACGATATTCTGCTGCAAACTCTCTAACCTGCATTTCCAAGAGAACAGGTGAAATCGAGAAGATCAGCTCACTTTTTTCTTAACAAGAGGCCTAACATATATATCAAAAGCATATATGGCAATTATCACCCTTGCGTTTGATTCTGTGTGTAGCTTGTGGTAATGTATATTGTCTGTTGCCACAACACAGACAAAGTACAAACCTCCCCCACAGATATGATGTTGTCCCCGTTGCTGTTCCAGGTTTTCCATTCTCCTTGTTTACCTTCCGCACGCCCTGAAACTGATAATATGGGAACTTTACATAGAACATTGAAATGCAACAGGGATTTAGAAGATTACGACAACGATTACAGATAATACTATGGTTAAATGCACCCCAACTCAAAACTCATTATCCAGATGACAGGTCACCACTTTCTAAATGCCAAGCATGGAAAGAGCAGGTAAAAGTTAGTTACCGACGAAAATTTGACGTTCTTATCTTAAAAATTGAATCACTGGAAAGGTGAAGTTAGCAAATCTTGTAAATCGAGGAAATTTAACAAGACTTTGTTGGACTGACAGCAGATGAAGGGCAAGGCTATCCGTCACGTGAAATTAACCATACATTCTCTTTCAGTAAAAATTACTTTAGAAATTCATCAGTGCCAATGCAGTGCCTCATCTTTTAAGATACCATTTCAAAATTTTCGCTTGTTATCAGCTTTGGCTTACTCTTTCTATTTCTGGCATTGGTACAATCCTATCATAAATATTTTTATTGACTGACGCCATTGAAAGCAACCAATTGGATGCTTGAGACAAATATTTCTTTGTGGTACTCTCAGAGGTGTTTGGAATTGAAAAGGTTTGTTAGTAAAGATTACGTCAACATAGATTCGCCTATACTGGATATACAAAGTGAATAACTCTCAAATCTCAGTGACTGAAATAGAGTTTTGATAACATAATGACAATCGATTGATGATCACTGTTGGATGGTCACACAATATTGTTTTGAACACTAACTTACCGTTGGGGTTGAATTGTAACGCTTTTCCTTTGGAGAAAGCCATTGTCGTACTGGAGAACATTCCCGTTCCCTTTGCGCGTTGGATCATGTAATCACATTCCTTGGATGTAAGAAAGTTGGGAATCTCTGGAAAGAGTTCATAGTTACTAATCTGAAGAAGTGACATTAATGCTAAGTAAGTTCTGAAGTTCTACACTATACTGAAAAATGAATTTATAGTATTACGACGATACAACAATAAGAAAACATATTTGAAAACTGTAATCGTTTTCATCTCTCACTCGAATCTAACCCATTGAAGCCCAAGCGTGTTTGTAAGGTCTCTCAATATATGGAAAAAAAGAAAATGCAAGCTTGTAGGACGGAGTCGGGGGATGTGTTTCCCTATAAAATGATTGCGATTTGACTCACTAAAACCCATTTTCCTGTGTTCTTGAAACTTTTCAGTAAAAAATCAAAACTTTTATTACACTGACGTCATTTATTTATATTCAAAAACAACTTTATCCTAAATGGAATCTACCAGCCATGTAGTAATTTTCGTATCTGTGAATTGTATTTAGTTTTCCTCTAATCTGCTTCTCATCTTTGGTTCAAGTTATTACTGGCGAAAGCCAAATACTTACGAAAATGAATGTCGTTTATCAATACTTTACCCAACGATCGTGGAAAGTTTACAGTAACAATTCTTAGTATTTTAATTTCTGTAAAACGGTGGATACCTAGCCGCATGCGTGCTCAACGTTCCAATTATAAACATACCGAACAGCAGCGGTCGCATTGCTCGTGTGATCATTTTCCTCTTCCCGTCATCTCCAAAGTCAATAATCCGTTCATGGCCGACCTAAAGCACAAGAGCATGGTTGACTGAATGAATGGCTACCTAATTGACAAATAATATCAATGAATAAGCACGTAGTGGTGAGTGAATTAATTAGTGAGTGTGTGAGTGTATGACTGAGTGCGTGAGTGAATAAGTGGATGGATGGATGGATGCATGGATGCATGGATGCATGGATGCATGGATGGATGGATGGATGGATGGATGGATGCATGGATGCATGGATGCATGGATGCATGGATGCATGGATGCATGGATGCATGGATGCATGGA
>JAOBYG010013789.1:0-12821 GCA_025403545.1 Epizoanthus stellaris | reverse complement strand
AAAGCAAAATGTTCCTGGACAGATTATAAACTGACACAGTAAGTTTCAACTCGCTATCATCCATCATTATAAAGTTACTGAAGTTTAAAGATGGTGTGACCGGGCAGAAGGTCAATATCTTAAATTTTCTAACGCTGTTTTCTCTAGTTTCCAGTGGAAAAACCTGTGCCATACAGAGTAGGACTTAATAAACCTACTCCACGTTTCCAAACATGAAATTATTTTTTTTTACCCTGACCCTTTACTCCTACCTTAATTCGATGAAAATAGTCTAACAGGGTTGCCACAGATCCGTACATCTCAAAATTCTATGACTCTTCCATGACTAAATAAAAAATTTCAGACCACGAAATACGTTTCTAGGGATGTCCGGGGCCATGCTCCCCCGGAAATTTTTTAAAATATCCATTCTTTGCATGTCTTGAATTTTGGGAGTGTTTTCACATAACATTTCATTTCTCACATTCTGACAAAAAAAATCCATGACTTTTGACCATGGTCTGGAATTTCCATGACCAAAATCAAAAGTTCCATTTTTCCATGACTTTTGCTAATTTCAAAATTCCATGACTTTTCCATACTTCGTGGCAACCCTGTCTAAAACACATACAGAATAAGTGATTTTGAGCTGAAGTGCAGGATGGCATGGATGGAAGTGGATTACGAATCATCAAACTTGATTTTAATACATGTATACCGTATTCAGCAATTTACTAAACTTTGATGAGAGTTCAAACTCTCGCTCTCGTTTGACCGCCAACTCTCGTGCATGGATTTTCATCGACTCTCATCAAGTTCGAACATGCTCAAATTTTGATGAGAGTTGTCTTTTATTTGTTTTGCGAGTGTTGTAAACTCTCGTGGACTCTCATCCTCGTTTGACCACGCGCATGAGAGTTGACCAAACTCTCGTCCAACTCTCATCACTCGACTCTCATTCTCGTTTAATCCCGCCTTTAAATCCCAGTTGAAGCCATTTCTGAGCATGTTTATGAAAATATGATAAACGGCCCTGCTAATGCCCCTTTAAAGGTTTAAAATATGTCAGCATTTGACGATTCTGGTGGAATGTTTCTATGAGGATATATCCAGGCAACAATAAAATGCCCCTCCCTTCCTCCAGTCTTGAAAAGCTCAAGGCCCAGTTACAAGGCGCAATTTTTCATGCAAATTTGTCTCGTAATCTCTCTCTCTCTTGGTCGGCTGGATCGTCATAGTTGACGATCGCAGGCGGCTACGCGTTTCAGCCATTCAGTTATGTCCTTAGCCGCCTGTAATGGTATACAGGTATGGTGTTGAGAGAAATGGTGCATGAAAACATTGCACCGTGTAACGCCCTTTGCAACGCTAAAATAAAAAGCACGAAGGACTTTGAGAAAGTCTAGAGGTCTAGGAGAAGTACTTTAGGATATGAAAGTTGTATTTATTATCAGATTGCGAGACTTCCCTTCCTTATCCAAAGTATTCTTTGAAAGACAAACTAACGAACAGCCAGCGAATACTCACCATCGTCCATCATCCGAAATAATAAAATGGGTGAGAACATTTCATTTATTATTCGCCAAGGCGACGAATTACAGGGCAGTACATGCCACAGGTAAGAGAATTTAAAAACGTTACGACAACGTTTTCGCCATGTACACCCTTAGCTAGTCAAAAGCGATGTACAATCTTCATAGTCATTGGCTTGTTAGCTCGAGGCTATCAGACTGGGATCCCCAGAGGAAATCGGGACTCTCTGACTAACTACGAAAGAGAACATTCCTTATAAACTGGGGAGGGTGGACGAGAAAAACAAAAGGAGCGCTGGAGTGAGATCAGGACAGGGTTGCTTATTAAATAATTATTCTCCCTGCCCCCCTTAACTCTCTTTGACTCTGTCGGGATCTGTTTTACTCTGTATGGCTCTGTTTGACAATGGCTCTGTCTCAACCTCAAGTGAAAGGAGCCTGGGAACGAGGTTGGCTCTGTCTGACTCTGGTTCTGTTTGGCTCTGTCTGACTCTGGTTCTGTTTGGCTCTGTCTGACACTGGTTCTGTTTGGCTCTGATTGACTCTGTCTGGATCTGTTTGACTCTGTCCAGCCCTGTTTGACTCTGTCTGGATCTGTTTGACTCTGTCTGGCTCTGTCGACTCTATCTGGCTCTGTTTCTTTATCTGACTCTGTCAACTCTGTCGACTTTGTCTGGGTCTGTTTGACTGTGTCTGGCTCAGGTTGACTGTGTGTGGTTCTGTCGAGTCTGTCTGGCTCTGTCGACTCTGTCTGGCTCCGTTTGACTCTGTCTGGCTCTGTTTGACTCTGTCTGGCTCAGGTTGACTGTATGTGGCTCTGTCAACTCTGTCTACCTCTGTTTGACTCTGTCTGGGTCTGTCTGATTCTGTCTGGATGGAATAAGCTTAAATCACTATGGCTCTCTTTGGCTTTCTATTTAAAGAAGCCCCTGACGACACTAACGGGAGGGTACCTTGGGGACGATGTTGGCCCCGCATACAATCACAACACACTGGTCAGGATGCTAATAAATGTTCAAGCACAATTTGTTCACATATAAATATATTACCCGTATGTACAGTAGTTTACATGGTTTTGTTTATGAAATGAACAAGAAACGCCTGTCGGGACAGTGCAATGTTAACGAAGTTAAAATGGAAGCCAAACGACGTTTAGTTTCCATAAAAACAAACAAGTTTTCTTGTCTCTGTTTGCAAATGACGAAAATGAATAATTTATATGAATATGTTGATGTATATCCTTGCCACGCCAACTGGGGACAAGCAACACACGTTCACCGTCTCTTGGCCACCAAACGTTCCTTTCATTGGTTTCCATGGATATCTAATGGTGAGCCACCTTATCCTGATAAACCCGGCAATGGCCGCCGATGCACCACGGTCCTTTAATTGCTTTCTTTGTATATTGAAAAGGAAAAGCGCCTAGAGAGGAATGTGGGAGGTTTGGCTAGTATTCTTGACAAATTCAACCAGCAACCTCTGGCCCTATGAAGACATCTGGCTGCTTTTGTATCCTTGACAACAATCCCAAATGAAGCCACTTTAAACTGTTAAACCCAACAGCCTTGGGCCTTACGTAGATGTTTGGCTGCTTTCTTTGTCTGTTAAAAAGGAAAAAGGGACTAAGATAAAGAGGAATGTGGCAGGGCTGGCTCGTATCCTTGACAACAAACTCTACCCAAAGCCACCTTAAGCTGTTAAACCCAGCAACCTTGGTCCTTTATTATATGAAGATGTTTAGCTGCTTTCTTTGTATGTTGAAAAGGAAAAGGGACTAAGATAGAGAGGAATGTGGCAGGGCTGGCTCGTATCCTTGACGACAAACTCCACCTGGAACAAATTTGAAACAAAAGTTGTTACTTGAAGTCAAAGCAATCAACCATTTGCAACATTTACACTTTATGTTGAAAACAATTTAACATTAAACAATAACAATGATAATGATAACATTTGATAATGATAATGATAATAATAATTGCCTGCCAATTTGCCCAGAGGCCAAAACCAGAGGAGGCATCTTAGGAGTCCCTGCGTGGAGGAGTATATACCAGATCAAATCAGATCAAATCGAGATTTGATCGGCTACACAATACAATTTTACGACTGTAAATCGAAAAGTGCTCATGGGTAATTTCGTGGCTATACCGGCACCATTTGCAGGCTTTCCACATGCGATGTCGGTTAACATGTCGAATTGCACAACTACAATTTGTACAGCTAGGCTTCTGCACACAATACAGCAGCTCGGAATTCATAGAGACCCCGCGCCGCGTGCAATTGATAACAAGATTTAAAATAAACATGTTTTTAAGTAATAGTTTTTAAAAGCAGGGGCAGCTGTAGTGACAACTATTACTATTACTAGTAATACTAATAATAATAAATAATACTAGTAATACTACTACTAATAATAAATAATACTAGTAATACTACTAATAATAATAAATTTGTGAAGAATCAACATCTAAAGTGTTCAAAGGCAGTATAGTATACAATGTGTATGATTGTCAACTGGCATTTCAAAAGATAATATTAAATTGTGCTATAGAAACCCACAACAAGGAAATTAGTACCACTCATATGAAGACATCATTTGAAAATAAACAAAGTTTTGCTATGGATATTCTGTTTGATGCAACAGTATAAAACATTCTTGCAAGGCTGCCTGGCCAAGTAAGTTATGGGCTTCACGAACTTCTACCAGTATCACAGTGACTGTCTTGTTCGAATCATAAACAAATAACATTATTGATGCAACTGTCAAATCAGCAAGTACTGTAGACAGCAAAGAGAACTACATTTGATATTATTATTATTATATTCAAATCCTGAAGAGCTCACCTCAATGCGTGGGTAGAAGAAGGATTCTATTCCATTGGCTGTAAAGTAGGCCTCTGTGTCAAACCTCATCAAATATCTCCCTGGTAGAAACTGATCCTGGGACAAAAGCTGCGTGACATGACCCTCATTATTTGTGATCCTGCAAAACAGCCAATAATAATTTTTAAAAAATGGTATAGGGAAGGTAGGAAAGGAGGAGGGGAGGGGATTAGGAATATGTACAGGGTTCCCATTAAAACTTGGGAATGAAATTCCATGACTTTTCCATGACTATATATCATTTTCCATGACTTAAAAAAGTGCAGAAAACAATAACCGCTGACAAAACCCTCCTGATAACCACACGAGAGCAGCATGCAAGCGCGGAAAAAAACACCTATACCTGGGTATTTTAGCCAGATTTTATTTTTTGTGACAACCGTTTAACAAAATTTAAACAGCAAGAATTTGTTTGGGCAAAAAATCAGAAATTCCATGACTTTTCCATGACCTAAGGCCATTTTTCTAAATTCCATTACTTTTCCAGGCCTGGAAAAGGCATTTTCAAATTCCATGACTTTCCATGACCGTGGGAACCCTGGAATATCTTGATTTGCCAGGTATTAATAACATTTTTCAACACCCAAAACTCTTTGTCTCTTGACTAATATTCTTCACTTTAGCCTTTGGTAATACATGAATACATGCATGTTGTTTCTTGGCAAATATAATTACAATATTAACTTTCAGATTTTTAACAGTCTATTTAACAAATTTACAATAGCTTTCTGTGGTATGTATTCTTATAGCCAAGTTTTTCGTCATCAACTGGTCAAAATGTTGTGGATTCACAAGGCGCCATTGCTTTAAGTGGTGAGTCAACAAATGAGTATGAGATGGCGAAAAAAGTGGTCTATTATAAGAGTACATACCACAGAAACCTATTGTAAATTTGTTTTTACAACAAGAAACTGAAATAGTCAAACGTACCGGCTGTTTACGAGTGATAAATTGAGCTTGAGAAACCGTTTAACTTTAAGTGCGTGCATTCAGTGGTGAACTTGACCTGCAGTCAGTGGCACATACAGTGATGGCGCATAAATCGTGGTATATATATATACTCTTATTTACAATGGTTTTCAACCAATCAGAAAGTGAGAATATCATGACATGTTGTAAAAAATGCTATTACAGTCTGTACCATTATTGACTAGTTCTGAAGATGTTTTCACCAAGCCTATACTTTTTTTCTGTAGCCCAGTACGACTATTCCTAGTCTAACTAGAGAGTAGGACTAAACTACAGATCTCTTGCTTTTAATTAGTTAATAAGTAAACATAATTTATATGAATATTTATTTGGTAATTATTAGTACTTTTTAGATATATATTTAATCTTTGGAACCCTAATAGACCCTTCTGACAACATATATTCAGTTGAATTCAATCCTACACATGTACATACAATGTAACATCTTACCCAGATGCTAGCAGCTTCCACGATGAGCTTGCAGCTTCCTGCGTGAATACTTGCACATGTAGGCTCTTGGCAGGAACTCCCCGTGCTGTGTCAAGAGCACGCACTGTCAATGGGCTTCTGGTAACCGAACTTGGCAGGCCTGTGTTTGGCTAATAAGTAAGAAAAGCTAAATTTAGCACTGACATCAATAATTGTGGGCTTATTCCAGAACAGTAACTGGAAACTGTGAGCCTATTTCTTATTTTGACAGAGGATATTATATCAATTGGCGGTGTTTACTGTGGAGATACAAATTTATCTTCAAGTGTTAATAATATCTCTCACAAATAAGTGAAACAAAGCCATAAATGTTCAGAATGTTCAGAAAATCTTCGGAAAACTTTGGTACTCTACTCTGGGAAACTATTTTGAATATATTTGGTAAATTTTGAAAAAAATGTGGAAATCTTCAGGACGATTAGGGAAATCTTGGGAAGTGCTAGGAAATCTTTGTAAGTGTTTGTAAGGGTTCAGGGTTTTATCAGAAATGCTTGGAAGTTTATCTAAAAACTTTGTGGTTGCAGCTTTTGATTGGCTTATAATGCATGCTATAGTGGGAAAACACATGTGTCAAATTATATCATTCTTATTTTGTGTGTAAATACTGGTAATTTATGGCTCGGTGAATAATAACAAAAATTATTAACTCCAACAGCTGATTGTAGTCATTGCTATTTAGACACTGAATCTGAAGGCCCAATACTTGAGGTCTGTAAATCTGATATATCTTCCAAGGTTATATGTACATGGTGATGTACACACAAAGAATGACTGATATGACATCTAAGTCTGAGATAGAAATCTCAACAATCACAAGAACATTTCAATCTGAAGTCTGGGATGGGATTAGTATCAGTTTCATATGTATCATTTTGTCTGCTACAAATCAGGACTTAAAATATTAGAAAAAATAAAAACTTGCAGCACAGTATTTATATATATAATTATATAGTACCATATTTCCACAGTTAAGTGCCCATTGAGCATTTGTTAAAAAATTTATGTGAAAAGAGTACCACTTATTTGAGAATTGTGGGGGGGGGGGGGTAGTCAAAATATATAATATATATTTGAACTAAGAGTTTGCTATTTTCTTATACATGTCTCATGGCAAAATCTTTTATTTTAAAAACATCCTGTCAAAGAATGAATAATGATAATGAAAAGGGTTTTACCATCTGTCTTGCTGTACAGAGTTCATTAGTGTGGACAGGTCAGGTTTCTAACTTGACAATCATCCAGTTCTTTACATACAGATACAGATAGTTTACAGAGATATACAGGTACTCCCCACAGGGTTTTCAGCTACCTGTTTACATGAAGTACAAGGTTCCAGTAGTTGAGGGTCTTAGCCAGACCGCTGAATGCGGTTCACAACAATTATTGTCTGGGACGTTGAGTAGTGCCCTCAGTAAACAGACCACAACACCGGCATTAGCCTACTCCTATCGACAAGTGCGTGGGTTCTTTTAAGTCCCCCGATAGAACGTCGAGAGACTAGACCAACGGCTTAACGTCCCTGTCCACGGACGGTGTGGCGAAAGAGAAGATCGCACAAATTCAACCCTCGGCAAGACCGGGGATTGAACCCGGGACCTTCTGGTTGGGAGTCAGAGATCTAACCGACTGAGCCAACCACGCTCACGCCTTTCGCCTCACGCCTTTCCGTTTACTCCATTTCACATACACGCGAACGCACGCACAGCACACGCTCACGCGGGTAAGAGTAAATAGTGCTTTTGTTCAATTATTTCGTTTTGATATGTTTTATTCCTAGTCCTAACCATAACCATAACCCCAATCCTAAACCTAACCCCATTTAGAACGAAACCGCCGCAGCTGCCCTCGGACCCATCGAGAATGGGGACTGGGACAGAGTTTCTTAAGTTGCAAGACAGTTATGTATACCAGCGGTCTCACGCTTTAAACTAAAATCCAATATGGCGGACGAACCGAAGGCCGTCGAAGGGGCGCATTTGTCATCTTACACGCTCTCAACATATATGGACTTAGCTCCATATGTGTCAGGAATAAACCAAAGATGATATTTGACATTGGAAGGTACGTACGAATCGTGTTTTTGTGGAGACAGTCGATCGACATTGTGATTGTGTACATCCCTGACGACCGTGACGTACAGATAAAATATAAAGCTTGACATTCCGTCCGTCCATGCGTCCAAGTATCGAGTGAAACTGTCGGTTCTTTCTAAGAAGATCTAAATTATAATACCCCTGTCTGTCTTTAATGTCTTTAATTAAATAGATATCTTATTTTGTGTTCCAAAGTATACGCCGTATATGCTGTATAATACCAATTTGGTAAATTTCATCAGAATAAGCTGTGGAAACGTCTGATATTCTCCGTGCTCTTAGAATCATCTGCCTATGGAATCAAACATCCAGTTCTTCACGTCATGATTAGCGTCTATGTCAGTATGTGTGGTGTCATTCATATTTGTGATAGACAGTCACACTTGCAGCACATGATGATGATTTCCATAGTTTTTAAGCCTGCCTCACACTAGCAATGCAAGTGCAAGCACAAACGCAACGCAAGGACTTTCATACTGGAACATAAGCAACACAGATGATGCAAGCATCTTTCTTGTGCTTGCATCACCTCGCTTCACACTTGAATGCAAGCAACACAATCATGAGCAACGTAAGAAAAAAAATGTCCCATTTTCTTGCACTGGTGTTTTCTCGCTTCACACTAGGATTTTCTTGTGTTGCTCTTGCAGAGTGGGCTTTAAGAATCAATCGTTTCAACTGAAACAATGAAATAATTCTCCTCTATAAGAATTGATGTGGTGCATAGGACTATGAGTGAAGGCAATGCTGGTCACAGTTGTTGGACCATCATGGGGGTGGATCCAGGAAATGTAGAGGGGGCGGGGAGAGCTGCTTTTTTCTAAGTTATAAAGGGACCTGCGACATGAAGAAATTGGCTGTTGCTAAGGGAATTTTAATGATGAAGGAAGATTCACAACAATCGTTTGTCACCACAAGGAGATCTAACATGATATTTCAAATTTATTCGAGATGAAAATATTTTGTTGATGACATCATATATAGGGTCACATAGCCTAAACTGAAAACAATAATGGGGCCTTGCAAGAACGTGGAAGGAGAACACAATTGACTCTAATTTGTTTCTAAGAAAATTTCCAATAAAAGTATGTTTTGCAGTTTCTCACTGATGTCCCAATTGACATCAGATTCTGGCATCAGCAGGTGCATGATGCGGCAGTTTTCCACATTTTAAGACAGAAACTTAACATTATAAAAACATAATTTTCTTTATATTTTCAAATGGAATATTATTAAAAAAATGACTCAAATTGGAGCATTCATTAGGGAGTTAGTATCTTTTGAAAGAACTGGAAGTAAAAGACACACATCTTTAAGCATCCTCCAATCAGAGCACATGTTCAATTCATGATTTGAAGCACCATATTGTGATAAAGATGGCACAAGCACACGTTTAATGGCAGAGATCAATGTCCTTAGCAACTTGACAAAAAGGGATCTGCCCCCTAAATCTGCCTCTGCATCAAGGGCCAAGGGCATGAGCATCTTGGATGGTCCAGACATTTTTGAAAATCTGAGATAGCATTTTCTGTATTTTGAGACCACTTTAGAGCAAGTTGTGAGTGTTGCATGTGTGTTTCCAGAACATCAATTTGAATAATTTTGTTCAAAGTGCAGGTGTTTGACAGAAATGCTGGTTTTCAACTACCTAAGTGGGTCGGTGGGTTTGGAACTGCATATGCGGGTCTGACCACCAGAGGCAAGTCATTTGGGACATAAGCTGCAGATATGTATGATATCGTAAGAGCTAAACAAATTGTACACTCTGATTCTAGAGGCATTTTACTTTTGTTACAGAGTTTGATTGGCCACTGCACAAATCTGCAGGTTAGATTTTGACTGGCAGCAGAGTAGAGCCACTTGACTTTTTATTTTTTTAGAGGAAATAGACAAATATGCAGGGCATTTTGTGCAGTTAGATGTATGGCTATGATATGAAGTACTTGCCACTGATTTTGTGCAACAGCTTTTCTGAGAAGGAACATGAAAACTGCAAATTAGGTTCTTTCAAAGAAGGAAGTACTATATTTATATCATTTCTGTTTTCATCCTACTTTCCTTTTTTAGTGTAAGTTGGAATTTATTGTGTAATTATTTGTAATACAATCACCAGACAACACACCAAGTCCTGATAGCTTTAGGATTTAAGATTTTAGGATCAGTTTGGATTTAGTTTGTCCCAAAATTCCAAGGGATTTATGCGTAAAAGTAATTCTAAGGTTGTACTTTGAGTAATTAGAATTGCTACGGAATTCTTATTGACTTTCACAGCTTATTATCAAACAATTTTGTACTCCTTCATCTATCATCATCCATCATCAATTCATCCATTGTCATCTGTCATTACCTGTCATCATACATTATCCAGCATCATCCACTATCAACAATCACCACCAATCATCTCATCATACTCCATGCATTATCCATCATTCTTCAACCATTGTTCATCATCATCATTAACTTTCATCAATGATCATCCATCCTCTTTCATCCTCCATGCATCATCCACCATCCATTGTTTATCAGCCATCATCATTTGTCATCATTCATCAACATCAGCCCTCATCATCCATTACACATCATCATCATCCATTACCATTATCAATCATCATCCCCTATCATCCTCTTTCATCTATCATTCATCAACCATCATCGTACATCATCCATCATCACATAACATCATACATTGCCCTCCTTCATCCATCTTCCATTATGCATCATCTATCATTAATAATTTATAACCATTGTCATTCATCCATATCATCCACCAGCATCCACCATTATCATCCATTATTCTTTATTCATTGTCATGATCATCTGTCATTTCCTACATCCATCGTCCATTATCTACCATCCATCACATATCATTCATCAACCATCATCATTCATTACCATCATCAGCCATCCTCATAATTTCCTTAGTCCATCTTCCATCATTCTAATATTATCAATCATCCATCGTCCAAATTTGTATACTATTTTATTTAGAGGTTGAAGCATTCTTGTGTGTGCTCTGTTGGCAAATACATGAACGAGGAATTTCGAATTCATTATACATTGAGTGAGTTCACATATTTGCCGACGAAGCATGCACAAGAGTGCTTCAACATATTTAATATTATTCAAGTTGAGTTCTCTGTAAGATACTAAAACAAAACAACCAGACACCAAACATGTGTCTAATTGAACCAGGGAAAACCGAATTCATTCATAAAATGATGCCAGGTGCTGAAGTTAGGTAAAGCAAAGTGAAAGCAACTAAATTTGTGGAGGAAGTAATGCTAAGTACTCATGTCCCTGTTTGTCTCTTACAACTATTTCCATGTGATAAAAAGTACATGTATAATGGATGGCTTTTCAGTACATTGTACTTTTTATCACATGATTTTCACTGTTCTCACAATCTGCAGTACGACCACGTGGTACAAATAGGCCAATCAGAATTACATACGAAACTCAAATATTAAAAAATTGTATTATAATTGGCAGAAAGATGTCTGTAGTTACCTTAGTATGACTTAGCATGTTCTTTAATGTTTATTTCAAAGTACTGTATTTCCAGTTCAATTTAACTTGATATTGAAACTTATTGAAACTGTCAAAAATCTAACTTAGGAAAGGAAACTGTTAAACTCCAGGGCCAATCACATTTATTGTCAGTGTAGCAGGGTTCTACCCTTCTTTTACCCGCTCGACGAATGCGAAAGAAAGGCTCTGCCGAAATCGTGTCGTTTTTCTGTTGAGCATGCGCAAACTGTTGACACGCAACGACTTGCACTTGGAATCGAGGCTCGTACCGAGACTCTTTGCCGAATGGCAGGGGAAGCACAAGTTGATCAAAGATTTTCCATACCCGGCAGGCAGTGATACAAATGTATCACTGACAAAAACACGCGCTTTCAGAGCCAAAGATTGGCATTTTGTTAGTTCTTTAACTGTTCTTGATTTTAAATCAGGAATGGAATGTTTTCAGCCACGAGATAAACAATGAAATGACTAGGCAGCATTTCCTTTGTTATTTATTTGTTCTTCCTCAGTAACAATAACGGATGCATGCCCCGATTTGAATAAACACAAAGACGTTCATTTGGACCTGTGACAAAATAAGACAAAGGGAAATGGCAGAACTGCCAGATGAACAATACTGTTCGTTTTTGCGTTAATCACATCTCGAGTCTTTTGCATGTGTAACCGTCATTTTACAAAACTCATTAATATTCGTTTTACACTTGTAACAACGATCAGAGCTTGA
Source organism: Epizoanthus stellaris (assembly GCA_025403545.1). NCBI lineage: Eukaryota > Metazoa > Cnidaria > Anthozoa > Zoantharia > Epizoanthidae > Epizoanthus > Epizoanthus stellaris. Next base: position 627 of record JAOBYG010013789.1, on the reverse strand, counting down.
TGAAGAAGCTTTGCTCCGAAAACGTTTCCTCAAAGACAATTTAAAGTCTTAGAAACAACTGGCTTTAGAAAGACAAATAAACTGGAGAAAATGATTTTAAATCACCTAAAACCTGCTGTACAGCATGATCGAAAAGACAATCCTCGATCACGAATCTACCTTCTGTATTTCTAACATAGCGGGCTCGTAAAATGTCAGCAGTTATACCCTGGCAGAAATCAAACCGGTTTAAAAACCTGCTTGACGAGTATGTCTCTCCCAATATTCTGGGAGAAACTTCGCACACATGCTCAACAGAAAAACGACATAATTTCGGCAGAGCCTTTCTTTCGCGTTCATCGAGTGGGTAAAAGAAAGCTCTGTTAGCAGGGTACACTGGAAAGACCTCTTGCTGAGCTTATGGAGGAAAATGGCCTAAATACTCAACTTTTTGCAGCTTACCAGACTCTGACCACATCATAAAGTGGGATGAGGAGCCAAGCTCGCTCTGGTTCGAAGAACTGCACCAGGGTGAATCTTTTCTGCCATTCCTTTTCAAGAGTTAGCCTTTGACAGTGCTACGGAACTGGTCTGACAGAAAGGTGGAAATTCTGTAAGAGCAAATGAGTCTGATAAGCAAAATTCCTT
>JAOBYG010013678.1:0-12824 GCA_025403545.1 Epizoanthus stellaris | reverse complement strand
TGGGTACACTCTGGTACTAAAAGACTAGTTTCCAAAAAAGCTAGGTTTTCTACGTTGATGAGTTGGCCAAATGATGGTATTGATCAACTAGAAGTTGATATGTTATGTTTTTTTTCACGAGGGCAGACAATTTCAGTGGAAGTTTCGAGTGCTAGCCCTTTGTCAAAGCTAGCTAGAAATGTCAGCTCAAATCTTTTACCCTCATGGCGAAAAAAATTACATATCAACTTTTAGTTGATCAATCCCATCAAAAGGTTACATCTTGCCTTTAACCCTACCCTGCAGACAGAGCTTTCTTTTATCCACTCAACGAACACGAAAGAAAGATTTTGCCAAAATCCTGTCATTTTTCTGTTGAGTTTCTCCCAGGATCGTGGGAGAGACACACTTGTCAAGCAGGTTTTCAAACTGGTTTGATGTCTTCCTGGGCATAACTGCTGACATTATTTTTGCAAACCCACTATGCTAAACTGGTGGCAAAATGTCTCGGTATGAGCATCTTGATTCCAATTTGCAAATTGTTCGCACATACTCAACTGAAAAACGACACAATTTTGGCAGAGTCTTTCTTTCACGTTCATTGATCAGGTAAAAGAAAGCTCTGTTAGCAGGGTACTTTAACCCTAGAATGGGTAAGCCATTTCTATAACATACATTGTATTCAGTCAGGGGTGGGGGGGTTATTTCGACTCCCCATGATTTTTCATTACTGTTACTGATAGAGACTGGTCCTTTAGCACCCATGTAGTCCATACTTTACTAATTAAATTCCATCGCAACAGTCATTGGTTATATTAATTTCTGTTGCTAAGGTAACAGTTCCAAACACGTTGACCATATTGTATGCCATCCTGGATTTTTCAAGTCTTTTATTTTTTACTAATTTTCAGCAGAATAACTAAAAACAAGTAAAAAATACTGTTTTACATGTACAGGTAAAAACAACAAAATTGACAACAAAAACAAAAAAATCTGAGTTTAAACTAAAATCATCATTTTGTAAAGCAAATTTTAATTTGCATAATTAATTTTGAATAAATGATAAATGATGAAATGATCTAATTAGGGTCAATAGATATCTTGTTAATTAGGCTACAGCTACTGAAAGCCGTTTCATTGTAATTGCTTTAAAAACAAAAATTATAGATCCAAAAAATCATTGGGGGGGGGGGCAGTTCCCCATTCAAGGGTTAATTCAAAGAAGAACCTTGGCAAAGCCACTGCTCTACAGTAAGGAACGTACCTTGTTTTGTATGCAGGAAACGACAGTTTTCCGCATTCCGGCAACCAAATCGTGTGTTAAAGTACTTGCACACAGACTGTTGCTCCTTTTCTGGCCTGCATTTAAGAAATAACAATAATCACTTCTGTGATGTTCATCAATATTGGCACAGTTATTATGTGTGACACTGATCTTCCTAACAACAGTTGTAGTAGTGGCATTATTATTATTATTATTATTATTATTGTTATTACTCAATTATTATGATTAATATTATTAACATTATTAATAACAAAAACTAAATAAACTAAATACATTTAAACCTGATCTCAAATGACTGCTTGTAAGAAATGAAAAATACCCCTCATTTTCTGAATCATTTTTCAACTTGATTCTCATTCAATACTTGGTGTTCAATGAGCAATGTTCTTTGTGGTCATGAGCACTAATCATTAGTATAGGTAATCGAATGGGACCGACTGCAATTTGGGAAAAATTAACTTGTGTTTTGTCAAAAGTGAATTTAATTGCCCCGAGATGTAGGTAAGGGCAATTCTTTCAATTTTGACAAAACACAAGTGAATTTTCCCAAATTGCACGAGGCTCCATTTAATTACCTTTTAACAACATAGGAAACAAATTAATTTTGGTAAGGCAAACAAGAGAATCTCTTGCACTTGGCAGTAAAAACTATAGATAAAGGAGCTTTCAGAAAGCGGCAAGTGGCGTGGACTGCTAATACATGTACAGGATTTATAAAGGTACTGTCATTTAGCATTTTTTTTATTAAGTTATCTGGAAACCCGAATGTCATTTCCATGCAAATGAACATTCTTGCAATGCTGGTGTCTCTTGACATTTGTCATAACAGTGAGCCGTTTGTCGAGTTGCAAGGCTTACCACGAGTAAAACAGAAAACTGTCTTACAACTTATGGTCCCCATTTTATATCCAAGTGAATTAGAAATACGAATTCTAAACCGGGACAAATTTTTCCTAAGCTGATTTTGAATGATTCACACAGACAGTCAAACAATTTCATGGCAACTGAATTTGGACATTCAGGGAATTCCGGCTTTGTTCGTCTGAATTTTGGTTGTACACAAGCCGGCAATTTTTTAAACTGAAGCTAGAGCAGCAGTAAAGAGGGTTTTTCTGTGATCCATGATTGGCTATTTTTATTTTTTATGATTCGTGAAAGGATGAGTTTAATCTCTGTGAACTGTGAACGAGAGGTCTGTCATGACTCGTGAAATATGAAAAATATTGTTCAATAATCGTGATTAGAACCTAAAATTAACGTATTTTTCGTGAAAAGTGACATAATTATATCAGTTTACCAAAGCGTTTTTAAATATCTAGTGATATGTCAAAAGACTGTATTATAAATGATCATAAATACAGCACACTGCGACGGTGTGACATCACGCCGGCAACAGCAAAGGTCAAAACTGAATGTTTAGAAACCCGTTTAATTGAAAAATTGTTCATTAAGTGTAACATTACCAGAAATTTTCCGTGATTCATGAAAACAGGATTTCAATTCCCGTGATTTGTGATTCGTCATTTTTATTTCCTGTGAACCGTGCGCAGAACCCCCCATTGCCGACCCTCAGTAAAGGAATTATACTTAACTGAACTATCAATTTGGTTGATGCAAAAGTTCTTCTCTTCCACCATCAATAATGAGCGATTTTCTACACTAGTTTTCTTTCCCAATTCCAGTGAAGCCAGTGTTACAGATAAACTGGGGTCCAAATTCAGGCATTAATTTGGCCCCTATGTTATTAATAAAATAATTACAGTATATACAGAAAAAGTCTACAAACCATTATGTATGCCCTCAGCTACCATGTAACACAAAAACAGCATAGTTCTCATACATTACTGGATGCACACAATCCAGTATGAAAGATGACCTGGTATTGTGTAACTTGCACCATACAATACTTGTTCTGTTATTCCCTCACCTTGAATTAGTACTTGCGTCCGACTGTGTCTCCTCTGTGTCATCGGGGATAACTGGATACGCCCTCCGAAAGCTAAAATAAGCTTCCGCAGCAGCATTGGGATTCTGCTTCCATTTCTCAAGTGCTGAAACAATCTTGCGATACACGGCAACAGGAGGCACAACACTTATCTTCTGACACTGCAACAAATTATCCTATCTTAATATTGGCTTATTTAAGTTAATACAACTAGGTCAATTTGAAAAAATCAGAATGTTCCACAAAAAATCCAAATTTCAGGTCATATCCTTATTCATTCAAAAGATATGGTCATTTGAAAATTAGCTTTTTTGGCCTTTTCCATCACATGACCCCTTGGAGGGAAATTCAAAATGTATTAACTTCAATATTTTTATGATTAAACTGAGTTAAACTAAGAAGTTGAACCACAAGTAAATAAATTGGGACAATCATGAAAATTGATCTCACTAAGTTGTGGGCTGCCTCATCTAATTTTCAGGTAGTTTGGCACCTGTTAATGAAAATAAATGGAAAGCACTCTTCTGGTGAAAATGTTCCAAAATGAACTGAAAATGAGTATTTTTAAAAATTCTCCTGTTTTGACTGGTCACAATGGAACATACTCTTTAATTTGCATAAACTCCTTTTCTCAATAATACAGTAATGCTCAGGCTATCAAGTTCCTTGACTGTAGGCTCAAAATTGGAAATGCGGACATTCTGGTTGGTTTGAAGCAATAGGATATTTACCATTCCATCAATTCTGACTGGTTTATCAGAGTGCTGGAAAATACCTTTATATGTACATACCTGTTTGTGAAGTTGGTGGATTCCTAGATAGTTCTTTTCTTCCAATAATTTATTGACAGCTACTGCCAGAATATTATCTTCAGGCTGAAACAAAGACACAAAAAAGCAGTCATGCATCCGATATCCTTGATAAAACAAAATTCAAAACAAATTGTGCCATGCCATGTTGCTTAACCTTTCCCCTACTAAATATGTAACTACAAAGCATGAAATCAAGGACAGAGTAAAAATCTTATAGAATGTCTGATTTCCTAATTGGTGTTTAAATGTTTCCTTCCAGAATAAAACCTGTACTGGTATAAGATTTAATGAAGTATCATGTAAACAAATAGAGCTCCACATATTGGAACCAGGATAAAGATATACTGCAATGAAACTTGTTTTGGTATCATGCAATTTTATACATGTATATAAAGCTTCGGACTGACAGAAGTTGGTATGAAAGACAGCAACTAGTTGAGGCAGTGGAAAATTAGATACGTGATATTAAGGGTTCCATCACATCAAATTGTGATTATTCATCATCAACTACATGTATACTGTGAAATAACTTGTCTTCAGATGTGCAGCTGCAAATGAACATGAATCCATGCCACACACATACCTTCCGAATATCTAACATTACCATCATATCTTGAACAAATATCTATCAAAGAGAATTCAAACTTTCTTGAAACAGGTATTTTGTAATTTTTGATCACTCAAAAATATTCTGATGAAGCTGTGTAGAAATCCTGCATGTATCAGATTTAGACCAACAGCTCAGAAAAGTTCAAAACCAGTTCATTTCTGTCTGATTGTGCTATGTATATAACTGCTTATAAATCTCGAACTTACTGTGTCATAAAGTGACATAAATCATAAAGTGGCATAAAGTGTCATAAATCAGCCTAATACTTGTAACGTCCGCTGACCATGCAACCAATAATCCTCAAGTATGAGGGGTAGGTTGGAACGGTAAATAAAAAAAGTGAAGTTGTATCATTGTTGGCTTATGCTCAATGTGAAAATAAATTACAAAAATATGCTCAACAGGGCCTGTACACAACATAAAGTATTTTCTTTTGAGCAGGTGAATATTAGAAAAGACTGCTAACTGGGAAAATTCAAACCCCATTCAACAGTTAAACAATTCTACCAACCTTGATTGCATTCTCCATCATGAAATGCAGCACCGTTAGCAGTTCTGTGTATTTCCCGGCACGTTCTAGAGCATGACAAAGAGACTGCAGGCTGACTGTATGTGAAGCTGAATTCTTGACAGCATCAGCATTTCTTGTCATCTTTTCAAATACTTCCATGGCTTTATCTGTTACATTGCATCTGGCCAGCGCAGCAATCATGTTAAAATATGACTAAACAGAAAAAGCATAAGTGTTAATGACTGTGCACAGTCAAAAAATTAAATGAAGAAAAAACATAAACACGTTTTATATCTAATTTCCACACCATGTTGAGCTCAATTCCACCCCTACAGGTAAACACTATTATTTTGAGACCTGAAACAACTTATTAATTTTTTGATATAATTTTATTTTATTTGATATTCAGCATGTCAATTTCTTCACCCAGATGTCTACCTGACTGGCTTTGTATCTGGAATATCACTATCATCTACTTACTAGAAGGACACACTCTTAAAAATCATAATCACCTATGGGCATAGCAACTGAAACTGAAAACTAAATACTATTTGAAGCTATTGACACAAGTGTGCTTTAATTTGCACATGCTAAGTTTGCTTGCAGTTACAAAACTCCAACAGTGCACTGCTTTTTGCATTCATAAATGTTAGAAACAGAAGTAGTCTGAATCTAGACCAAGTCAACATACCTTCTGCCATTCTTGAAACTGGGTCGAAATTCACCAATATTACAGCAAATATATGGAAAATTGACTGACTTTGACCTTGCGTATCTCTTTACGATATGGCATGATATGATAATTTCATTTTGACACGGTCAATTCATCACGATTATTTAACAAATTTAACACTACTATAAATAATTCTATTTACATGCTAAAATTAATTTGTATTACATGTTGCGAAATGGAAATACCAAAATACCTGCTTTCCATGAATGCAGTGTGTAGAACTACAACTATTAGTAACTGGGGAAGAAGCCCCTCCAGCCAGAGTGGAAACTACTAAGAGATTTTGCTTGCCACAGTTTTTCCAGATTTTCCAGATGATTGATGCTTAAATCAGATTGTAAAGAGAAATGTATATTGGAAAGATCATAAAAACAAACACCCCCTCCCAATCTACCATTTCTCTCTCGGTCTCGGCAAATAATTTCATAGCCTGGAATATGAACTTCGTGGTCTTTAACAGAGTCATCAAGCCTTGTCTCATTGATAAATGTAGATAAAACATCAATAGAGCTATCTGCAAGCAAAACTCATAGTTCGTCGATGTGCATTGGTAGACTAGTAATATTTAAAGAAGGTAATTTAAAACTGCATTTGGATGGAACAAAAGCAAATGATTGATTTGAGGAGTTAGATTTATTGTCATCAACTGCGGTAGTTTCAAGATAATCTGCATTCGAGGAACTTGAATTTCAATTGACTAAACTTTCTTTGTGCAATCACTGGAGAACAAAAATTGAAACTTGCCTGCAGTGAATCATCAATACAGTAAGTACCTGGAGGTTTCTTAAAAATTAATATCACATCCACCCTACCTGTGAGGTGCAGGGTACTTTACACTTCTCCATTAATCCATTAACCTGATTTATGTGTACCAGTCTGGAATACTTCTCGGCACAGGTTGCAGATAGTAGGTTGTTCCACACCTACAATGCGGTATTTCAACTTAAGCATTACATTGCTGTGTGTGCTAATATTGCCAACGCTATAAAGGGTTTCTGACATTTCTTGACATGACACTTTTCTGAGTAATTAATAAAGTAGTGGGATCCGACAAGACTCGACAAGATGACACCTCCAGACATGCTGTGGTTCCGACATCTCATCCAGTCTCGTCTGGATCCACTCTTTTGTTATCTAATCAGAAAAGTGTCAGAAAAGTATCAAAGAATGTCAGAAATCTTTAGCGTTGACAGTGCTAGCACACACAGATACCTGATAAACCTTCAAAAACAATTCTGAGTCCCTGATAATAACTGAACCCACAGACATCTGATTGCTGTTTAGATACTCTACCCACTGAGCTACAAACTCTATTGTGGAGCTAGGTCACTTTACGACATCGTTTTATACTGTAAATTGGTCATGGGTTCACAAATAAATAAATATCTTATTTGGCATCCAATTCAGTCCTTGTTAACTGCAAGATGTCGTTTTTACTAAAATCATTATTATTATTATTATTATAAATCATAGACAATTCAAGACAAGAAAAGATCTTCAAATGTAGAGGTAAAAATAAATGTTGTTGTTGTTGTTGTTGTTGTATGTTTGTGATACTTACAATAATCAAAGGAGAAAGAAGAATCTAGCGATTGTAGGTACAGATATCTAATATGTACAAACAGAACATACCTGGGCATCAATTTCTACAGTTCCCTTCTGTGCAATGCGGCTCAAGAGATTGATCATCCCTTCGATCCACTCAGCCTTCTTCACTGCACTGCTCACTGCACCTTGTACTGCCTGGCTGGGGAGCTGTTGCAAGTCTCCACTGTAGCCACACAGCACAGTACACAGGTTGTCCCACTGTCGCATCTCACTCAGCTTCCTGTGTAGCAAGTACAAGAGGACTCACACTCTATGACTGTAAACACTGCACTTTTCAAGATAAATCGCACATAAATGAAGATATGTCGACATAGGGCTGTTATAACAGAGTCTAAATCTTAGACAGTGACTATCTATTGTTTGCAACACCTTTAAACAAAAGATACACGTAGCCATTGGTTAGAATGTAGACTTCGTTTAAATAATCGGTCCATAGTGTTTAAGTGGGAATTTACAGTGCATACAAGTAGTATCAAAATGGTACTAAATTTCCAGTTTCTTAGAGTTTGTTGTCATTGTCACTGGTCTAAGAATTCCATACTTTAATCTACTGGACTTCTTGATTGTGTATTCTTCATTCATATTTAGCTTTTATATGTAATATAAACAAGTATATTGGTGTTGTCTTTAATATGTTCATCTTTCGTAACAGAAAAAGATAACCTTGGATACATCTCAGTAGATTTATACTTTATGTGTACGTATGTGACTGATACAGCCAATCTTTGCATGAAACCTTCGTTCACATTTTGAACAGGAAAGTTCAGGATTAGGGGAAGCAGACTCCAAGTCTTGTTTGTGAGAGTTTCAGAGATACTTCTTGGTCTCAGCATCCTTCACTCTATGCAACACTGCTGGTTCACTGTGAACCATTGTCTACCACACCTTACAATTGTGGTCTGTCACTTCCCAGTTGTTGACATCAACTTTGCAGAGCTTCAATGCAGTTACAACTTAGGGAAACAACATGACTGAGTACCCCCGTTGCTGTTGCTGTTGAAGCATTGTCTGAGAAATTTGATCAAATTCAATCATGCAAAATTTACAGTTGGGCATGCATTGTTTCTTTGTTTTTAATTTATTAATAAAGTTCCACTTCATATCGATATTTGTTCAGAATGCTGCTCAGCTTTGGTAATTTAAAATTCAGGAGTGATTCGTCAAAGAAACAGAGAAACGGATTATTCCCACCAGAAACCAAGACATTTGGTGGTCTAGCAACCTCTGTGGTCTGACAAAGCAAGCCCAGTGAAGCATGTCACGTCATGCATATCCAAGGGGGCATAATGGGGACAAAAACAGGATTTTCACAGGCTTCATTCTTCACATTCCACCTTTATCTGTCTCATGTGGCAAAACCCATTTGGCTCACCAAAAAATAAATCACCCCACAAAAAACTAGAATGTCTGCCATGCAGGCCAGCTGCCTTCGTTCTCATACAACAACTGCAAACAGATCATAACTATCATAACTACATATGTATAAAAGACTGAATTATTCCTATTTTGGGGGTTGAAACACTCAATACAATACAATACAATACAATGCAGTGCAATGCAATGCAATTTATTTCGCATTTCTTAATAATTTTACAGAAACTGTTACATAACTTATATTTAGTGTGGTCTATATTAGGTATATGAAATTTTGCTTACTTGATAAGAGCATTGCAAGATTCCTGACTTGGCTTAATTGATTGCTGCAACATTTCCTGTTGAAGGGCCATAGAGAAAAAAGGAAGTTATTTGAAACATTCTAAGCGAATTCATGTCTACATGTATCTTTAATTTTCTTTGTAGTTATAAATGTTAAATTAAATATAACTGCAAATAACTTCATGGGATTAGTAAACTGCTCTATAATAGATTTTCAGCAATGAACAAACAAATGCATTAAGCCTGGTTTTCACTAGCGATGGAATCATAAGGGGAAGCAGAAGGACAAGAGTCCATATAAACACTGTAAAATGGAGCTGGAATCGGAAGGATCAAAAACGTTCTGATCCTTCTGATTCCGTTTTATAGTGTTTATATGGACTCTTGTCGTTCCTCATCCAATTCTGTTTCCGATTCCGTTGCTAGTGAAAACCAGGCTTTAAAGTCCAGTCAAGGTACTGTTTACATCATGATAATAATGCAGCTTATATCCATGACCCGTACGAACCCTAGTGAAAACCAGCCTTTAAAGTCCAGTCAAGGTACTGTTTACATCATGATAATAATGCAGCTTATATTCTGGATTTCATACCACATTTACACGAAAGTTGTCAGGATGAGCTGGAAGAAAACTCGTATATAAACAGCTGATACTAGAATGAAACTCCACCAATATAAGATTGGCCAACTCTTACATGTAGGAAGTGACTTTCTTGCTACTTTGACTTCTAATTGTCTTAAAATGGCTGCAACGCCATTCTGGGCCCGGCTCCTCAAAAGATGATCAGCACTAACCCAGGATTTACCATAATTTTATATTAGATTTCCAAACCTCTGATTAATTAGTCCATGATTTAAGAAACATTATTCAAATATTGATCACTACCCCAACTAATTCGATATTTGCCATCTACATCAGTCTTTGGGGAACAGAATACTATCATGGTGGATTAATTTTAATACTAGATTAGCACTAATTGGCACTTGAGGAACTGGTCCTTGTTTTCTTGTTCCAGTAAATAAGACAATACTATATGTGGTCTATGATAACAAAACATTGTAGTGTTGATAAGATATACATATGTTTTAAAGTACTTGTCTCATGATATAATTATGCTGAAATAACTCGAGATCTATGCATAACCGACGGTTCGGTGTCAGGTTTTACCACCTCACGTGAACTCAACCAATTCTAGGCATTCCAATTAACTTGAAGCTCACTGATTGGTCGATATTTTTGGAACAGCCCTAGGGCCCCTCCCTTTATCATGCGACATATACTTTAAACTAAACTAAACTTAACTTAACAATAACAAACATTCACAAACTAAGAATCTTGGTTGCAAATTGGCCCAGGCCTGAAGTATTCTTAGCCATTAGAACACAAACCTGGTAGAGGCTCACGACTTCATTCATAAGAGGAGGTGTGCTGTTACTTCCAAGTAGGATAAGCTCATTACAGATGCTGGAATAAACAACAAGTTGTGTTGAAATTGATGGCTAACTCAGTGTTCTCCCCAGACTGGTACCCTCAGAGCCGGGGGTTCATTAATATGAATGTTTATGAGATTATATTTCTACAACTTTTGTTTATAATGAAAGGGATAAGGCCTGGCTAATTGGATATTTTGTAGCACAAACACAGGAGGTGTGGCCGGCTGCATTCCTGAAGCTGAAATGATTTAAACTTAAAACTGACCAAAATGTTAGTGATCCACAAAAATTATTGAAAAATATTTGCTACCATAAACTTCTGTTATTACGTTTACCCTGAATATAAGTCCAGAAATTACAAACAGAAAAATACAACCGAAAATAAGCCCCCCCCCCTTCCCCTCCTAAAAAAGAAATAAGCCCACCAGCTTAAATAAACTCTATATAATATAAACTTGTACAACAATTTTTCAAGATAAAATATCCTGGTTATCACAACTGAACATTACTGTACTCATCTCAGACAAGTACATTGTAGAACGGCATTCTCTTCCTGCCTAAGTAGTCTCACTCATTCTGAAATGAAGCCATCAATTGACATACAACTACTTCTAGGAAATTGCCTTCAATTAGTCACCAGTGCTTTGTGGAAAAAACGAACTTTGGAAGATAAGCAAAATGTAAACAGATGGCATGCATGCCATTTATCTGTTTCAATGCTGTTAGTGCCAACTTTGGATAGTGTTTGGTACAAGGGCACATATGGAGGTTCACTTGTAGTCTTAATGCAGTCATAATGCAAAATTAATACCCTAAAATGTTTGCCAAAAAGTTGGAACAGCCCACACTTTGTCTTTATGCCCCTCCTCCCATCCAATGGTTTTTCTTCCTACAGTGCTATGGGAAAAAACCTCTAATTTATTTTCTATTTCAACGATTTTGAGGGTGTTCCAGCTCTCTTTGGGCAAACATTATAGATTTGGACCTTACTATGTACATACTCAGATTTTAAGAGTCCTGTCTGTTTGATTTCATCCAGTAGACGAAATGCCCTGCGAAATTGAAAATAAATAGCATTTACATTTGAAAACCTGCCCAATAAAACAATGTTTCTCAGCTGTCATTGATAATAATAAACCTTTGGTCCACTGTGAGACAGTGTTAATCAAATAAAGTTTTGATAATAAGCTGGCATTCTATAACAAGAAAGCCTATTACTGTTATCTTGGTAGGCATTACTGACTTCTCTTATACTGGGAACAGACAGAGTTTGACTTCTCCTTGAAGGTTGTTTTCCATATACGTTACATGTAACACTTTGCAAACAAATGCAACTAGTTTGTGATGGGCTGTTTGTGATCCAATGCAAACATTTTATGGTTTAGTTCCGATGTGTTACCAATGGCTTGCAAATGATATGTAATGATAGAACCTGTTATATCTTTATGCACAGTTTGCAACTGTTTGGGATGTGATTACTGAAAACATAGCATGTGCAAATGCTATCACAAACAGTTTGCATTTGATCACAAACAGCCCATCGCAAACTGTTTGCATTTGTTTGCAACATGTTACATGTATATCATTATGGAAAACAACCTTAACTTCATCATATTCCACAAGGATAAAAATTATAAAAGATATAGGTAAAATTTATGTGTTAAAATTCTTAACGTTTTCCATCTTACATGTATCTAACAGATCATCTTCAGAACATGTAACATCATAACTTTCTTATTACAAATGCTAACACCCAAACAGCAGATTTTGGTTCTTATTGAAAAGTGGAAAAAGACAAGCGGTCAGCATACCAATGCGGATCAGCTTTTGAAGACCTGATCAGGTTGACAAAAACATCAAGTGTTGCTGAATAGCCATTCTGTTTCATTGCTTCCAGCTTCTGATAAGCCCTGTAGACAAACAAACAAATTCAATTAATGGATACAGGGATGGAAATAAGGAAAAATGAATTGATCGGTAACTTTTGTAGATAGAGCAGATATGCCCGTCGAAGGAGGGTGCGAGTTTCTACGGGGGTCTGGGTTCCCAGAAAATTTTGAAATTTTGGACTCTCTAAAATGCCATTTTCAACAATATTGGAGCGAAAACAGATCAAGTTTTTAGTACGTGTCACATATTTACGTTAATTGTCTCCCATTTAAAACGCATTTAAGTCTCCATTCAGGCAATAGGAGTGAAGGATAAAACCTCCATTGATAAGGAAATTGTCTTCAAAATCCATGTGACAACC
>JAOBYG010013568.1:0-12828 GCA_025403545.1 Epizoanthus stellaris | reverse complement strand
CAGAAAACTCGGCTCGAGTTCGCAGACGTTGGTGTGAGAGCAACGCGAATCACGCATCACGTCTGCAATGGAGGCTACAAGGGGGGGGGGGGGGGGTCGAACTGACCCTCTCATAACGTTTGGACCTACATTTTTTGTTTTTAAAGCAATTATAATGAAACTTTCAGTAGCTGTAGCCTAATTAACAAGAAATGTTTTGACACTAATTAGATGACGTCATCATTTATAATTTATGCATAATTAATTATACAAATTAGGATTTACTTTAGAAAATGAGAAATTTTAGTGAAAACATGGTTTAAACTCTGATTTTGTTTTTGTTTTTATCGTTGATTTTGTTGATTTTAACTTTAAACAGTGTTTTTCACTTGTTTCTAGTTATTCTGCTGAAAGTCCGCAAAAATTAAAAATCGAAGATGGCGGCCATTATGGTGGATGTATTTTGGAACAAGTGTTACCAAGGCAACAGGAATTAATAAACCGATGACTGTGGTATTTAATTATTAAAGTACGAACTATATGCATGCCAAAGGGCTAGTCTCTATCGACAACAGTAATGAAACCACGGGGGGTCCAAATAACTCCCCACCCTTGACCCAATATGTTATGGAAAATGGCTTGCCCGTTCAAGAGTAATAATACTGTATTTAAAATAATTAAGAAAATCCGAAAATGTATCAAAACATGAGTTCTTTTATACTTATCTAATACTGACAGTGCATCTATTATTGCCAAATTATTATGTCATCTTTTTCAATATTGTCATCCTATGTTGCCACACAGTAAATTACAATCGCGATGGCCACGGTGTTAAGTACGCTGTGATTAAGTGAAGCAGACTAAGATAATTTTGTTTCTTGTTTTTAGTTTAGAGTACATTAGTATAGACTGATACTCATACAATTTTCCAACTCAAATCTTAGACACATGTTGCTCATCAAGAATAAACTTTGACTTTGCAGCTTCAGATTTTCTTATGTAATACATGGAACTTTGCATTACCATACACATGTACACCAAACGTATTGCTTGTCCTTAAGTTTTACATAGATGTTTTATATATGTAGTAATACCTCCATGCCTAGAAATATTGCCAAACCTTTTACTGTCTTTAATTCAAGTGTATTGTGTTATTGCACATAGATTGCTAATTGATATTCAATCTGCAAGTATATGCAGTACATGCTATGACAATCCACACCTGAGGATCATCTTTACAGGATTGTAGGTACATTGTATATCCAGGAGGGCACTGCTAGATTATTCACTTCCGATTGGTACTGTCACTACATACCACAGTGTCCAGTGCAACTGGTCTCCATTTGCTCTTGGGGCGTGAAGACGTACTCAACACTCTTGCTGTGGGATTCTAAATGAAGTCCAAATGTATCTCACTATTATAAATCGGGTACCCAACTACATGTTCTTGAAAGTTAAATATTGCATTATCATGTACATGATCGTGTAACGATCGTGTAAATGATCATACAAATGAACATGCAAATGATTGTGTAAATGACCATGTAAATCACTGTGTATGTGATTGCGTAAATGATCGTGTAAATTATCATTAAGATAGCATTTAACTGTACATACTACCTTATTATAGAAAAATTAACGAAATTAACTTTAGTGACGTTAATTTTGTAGAGCGTTAATTTTAGCGAAGTTAATTTTCTTTACTTTTATAAAATTTGTCGAAACTCTCAAAACATTTGAAAAAAAAAGCAGCTGTAGCATGTTTTGCTTGACACACATGACCTTACCTCATTGGAAAACAGATACATGAACAGTTACACAGTTTCAACAGCCTAAATTGCTGAGTTACCAGACTCAGTACTGCTTTTTGCTGATATTGAAAATAAAAACGAGTTCACTTTGTCACAAGCAAAAGTGTTTGTCCTGTCTTTTCGCATTAATTTTCTTAACTTGGAATTTTTACGTTCATTTTCGCGTTAATTATTTTGAACTGAAACTATTTAGCCCTTAAAATCGTGTTAATTTCATTGACGTTCATTTCATGGAGAGTTAATTTCTAGGAGCGTTAATTTCCTATAATAATGTATTTAAATAACTAGATAAGATTAAAAATTGATAATATACATTCTATACATTTCTGTTTGTAAAATTAACAGCTTAAGACCACTATACAGGTATGATGGTTAAAAAATGTTTATTACAGTCAGTGTAAAGCCTCCTGATGAGACTTGCAGACTGTACAGCTCTGCTCAGTGAAAATTACATGTACATGTACAAGGTGGGAGAATCATCTCACCTCCATACACATCTGATAGAGTATTAGGCATGCAGTGTGGTTAAACAGCCGAACCCTGCAGAAGGAAATGAATTGCTGATTAAGACAATCTTCTTTTCAGTTTTATTTAGTTTGCTGCAAAATACACTACAAAGATAGTTATCATATTTTTCCGTGTATAAATCAACCTTTTAAGACCTGAAATTTACCTCAAAAAGTTTACCTCGCACGACTTTATATAAACTAGCAAAAAATTAACAACGTACAAAATCAGTATTAAAACACAAATTCACTGAAGCAAGATCAAATGTGATCCTATCCTATGAAAAGGCTGACCTTTCGTTTTGTCAATGTTTTGCCTCTTCATACAATTATTTTAAAAAGTCGTTTTTTGGCTGCAAAAACGGGGGTTGACTTAATCACAAATTGACTTATACAAGAAAAAAATATAGTGTATGCAAATGATTTACAATTTTAGCGAGTTTAGGGTCCTTAAACTGCTTAAAAGGAATTTTAAGACAAAACGTGCAACATACTAAAGCCTGCTTCACACTAGCGACGTAATCGTAATCGCAAGCGTAAGAAATTTAAATAACAAAGGAAAAGACAAAGGAACACCTGTGAGGGCTTGTTCCATCTCGTTGCGCACCTGGTGTTCCTTTGTCTTTTCCTTTGTTATTTAAATTTCTTGCGCTTGCGATTACAATTACATCGCTAGTGTGAAGCAGGCTTTAATGATATTTGTTGGTCGACAAATAATCTTGAATTGTTGGCTCTGGTGCTGCAAATTGTGACAAGTTAGACTACGAGTAGTCCCTATTTTTCCTCTTGAGATTGTCGAGCGGTACAAAAAGAAAAAGATGGCGAGTCCAGTTTCTGCGTGCCAACTTGACTTGCCATCTTTTTCTTTTCATACCTCTCGTCTATCTCAAGAGTAAAAATAGGGACTACTCAGTTTAGTGACAAGTCTATGACATATCTACGGCAAGTCTACGGTTGTCATACTATATCCAACATGTTTGATCTCAAGATGTCCATTTGGGGCTTGTCAGCTAGTGTGCTGCAGATCCAGATAATTTATCAGTGGTCACACGCCCGACTGACACGTGTAGCTACCAATGGGAAATGTAGTTAAGCCACATGCACAAACATTTCACACTGAAAGTGAAATGTGTTCCTCAAACTAAGAGAACTCAGAAAAATCTGCAGTCAGATGCTCAACCCTTCGAGCTACAGGAACTCGTGTAGGGAGCTAGGCCCACTGGGTATACATGTAGCAGGGGCATAGCTAGGCATTTTTGGCTCGTAAGCCCGTTATGACATTTAGAGTGAAAATGGCCTTTTTCCAGGCAAAACTATAGGAAAAGATATATTAAGGTACAGAACGACTTGTAAGCCCGGGCTTACTGGCATAAAGGTAGCTATGCGCCTGTGCATGTCCATCAACTGTTGACTCGTTGTGTCCGATAGTTTGTGGTTAACATCATTGTTAGTATTATGACTAATGTGGTATGATAATCCTGTAGATGTAGCTTGGAATGGGGATGGAAGTAAAATGTCTTCCTCAAACTACATTGTAAGAGAACTCAGGAAAAAATGTGAGTTATTGGCAGGAATTAAACCCATGACCTTCTGATTACCAGTTAGGTACTCTAGCCACTGGGCTACAGGGCTTGTGTGGCTATCAGACATCAAGCCAGCAGTTGATGGGCGTATACCCAGCGGAAACCTACAATTACAGCAATATGATAGATAGATAGATAGATAGATGGTTAGATAGATAGATAGACAGACAGATAGATAGATAGACAGATAGACAGACAGACAGATAGATAGATAGATAGATGGTTAGATAGATGGTTAGATAGATAGTTTATTAAAATTTCCTTTTTACGGTTTATAAACTGAATTACAAAGCATTATATTCAGCATGACATTACATTTAGCTTTGATATAAGAATTACAAAGATAAACATTCTAAAAATTCTAAAAATTCTAAATATAAATATAAAACTGTTAAACTATTACTTACGTTTATTGCCCCACCACAAAATATTCCCAGCTATGAGCAATATTTCCAGAGAATTTGTACGATAAACATGATTTAATGGAAACATAATTGGCTAAATAGGGATCCTGACAGTGTCCTGAAGACTGCTTTAGAGCTGCTGGAAATAGCCGATTAGTCAGGACACCTTCTGGTTATTAGTCTTACCTATTTTATAGGTGTTATTTGACTGTTACGCATCTGTCCAATATACAATCTGAGGTGTCACTGATGATAGACTTGTTCATGCATGCATATATGGCTAGTCAGCACGTGTTTTACTTTATGTATCTACATGTAAATATAATTGCACAATGCAGGGAGCACTTACTAATAAGGCGAGCACTCATTTAAGTTTTAAAATTTAATTACTTCTTTCAAGTCTTCTTCTTAATTAGATCTTTCTTCTCACCTTTTCCAACTGAAGTCCACCTGTCCTTCTTCAGTGTGGTGAGTCACTGCAGTGAGAAGAAAACAAATAAAACCAAAATACAAGACAATGAATTGTGTGCAAAGTAGTGCTTTAAAGTCATAACAATTATACTCACACTCAAACAGTCCCTTCCTTTTTACCTGACCACACAAATTCTGACTCCTCCTAACTTCCTTTCCCTGAGAATGCAGGCATAATTGCTCAAAATCCCAATTTTCAACTACTTCTGGTGAAGGAATGGACCGTTTTGCAGTCTATACTCACAACTTAGCACTGCTGTGTAGATTGGCATGTTTGTAAAAACTATAGTGGACAGGTGTTATGTTCAGGTTCCTTAAGGTTCAAGACAGTACATATCTCAGCTATAAATAAAGTCTAAGTTCTAAGCTCTAATTTGATTTTTTTTATTGAATAATTTTTCAACTATATTTGCTGAAATCCAAAATCTGGTCCGAAAATCGTATTAATCCAAATCTGCTACAGTCTGTGGTAGAATTCGTAAATCCATGAAAATTACCAAGACCCAGACCAAATCATAAGAAAAATCTGGTGATCTGCAGAAGCCTTTGAACACCTCCCCAATTCTGTACATTGTACATAATAAACATTATATTTTATACAAACCTTTAATTTTGAAGAAAGTCTCTGGTACAAACTGTTGAACTTGTTTATACTACAAAACAGCAAAAGTACTTGTTTAAAATAATATTCAACCCAGGGTTCCCACCCTTAACTGAGCACCACATTCAAGGAATTTCAAGAACTGAAACATTTAGCGACAACATCTAGCACATCACATGGGGGGTCAGGGCTTTTGACCTCTTGCCACTGTCTCTCCTCCCCCAACACCTAAGGGGCATGATGCAAAGGCCAGTTCAGAGTACAGAAACGGGGTATCCTGCATTCACACATAATCATGTATAATCCCCTTCCTAATCCTCCAGTTGGAACATTCCCATAGAAATTTTGTGCTTTGAGATGTCAAATTGTGCCTTTTCCTACAACGCCAGTATGGTCCAGTGTTGTGGTCTGTCACCTCCTCTCTACAATCAGCTTATTACACAGGTCTAGCTGCAGGCTGTGCTCTGAGGTCATGCATGGGCCATATAGCGGCTGCCAGAGGCGCCTTTGTACATGCTTTCAGTTGGACCTCGTGAGCTGTGTCTTTCGGAATTCAGCTCAAATGGCTGCAAGGATTGATGATAAGCCCCACATACTCACACACATAATCACAATATCAACTTGTGTACTTTCCGTATTAAATTACAGAAAACTTATCGTTTTCTTGTCAAGAAAGATTACAAATTCAAGGACTCTCAAATAGATGTACCTCAAAATATACCTCAGTCTGTCAATTTGGGCTTTCAAAGCCTTGGTTTTCGTTTCGAATTAATCTATTTTCAAGTATTTTCAAGGATGCAGGAAGCTTACCCTTTCAACCACAAATCCTAGAGTTGGGAACTGACAACTTCCTAGAAAGATATATCATTTGATATCATTAGAATCAAATACCATGTTTGCATATGTGAGATACTAGTTTCTGTGAATTACACAACACCCTACCACTGAAAGAATTATATTTTGTAAACAAAGTTGGTTACTTAAACTAATCCTTGCAAGACAAAAGGGCATCAAGATATCTGAAAATGTGCATTATTTAACATACTTACAGAAGTAAAAGAAAGAACTGGTTGCTACCTAATGGAAAATCAGATACCCATTTTATGCATTAGTACTTAGGGAACAAGTCAAAACACAGGCCCCAGATAGGGACCCACTTTTTGCACAAGACACAGCAACCCCGCACCCCACCCCTCATTTTTGACCGCCTATTTTCATTTAGGGGAACCTAGCAACACTGCAAGTACAGAAAATGAAATGATAGCAAAAGACAAAACAGACAGCATATTTCTTTCTAGATTTTGCCTTTTAGTTTCAGAGATATTAAAAAACAAAAATATTTAAATATTTAAATATTGAGTTTTAGCTCCCGGAGGAGACAGAGGGCAGCAGGCCCTACCCCCAAATGGGTCCTTCGAGAAGGCATGTGT
The DNA here is from genome assembly GCA_025403545.1 of Epizoanthus stellaris. NCBI lineage: Eukaryota > Metazoa > Cnidaria > Anthozoa > Zoantharia > Epizoanthidae > Epizoanthus > Epizoanthus stellaris. Next base: position 6,043 of record JAOBYG010013568.1, on the reverse strand, counting down.
TTTGACCTGCTTCCTTATGTCAAGGGTTTACAATTTCATGGAAATGTTTTTCATTGGACAGAGAAAAGATTGGTAGGGTTGATGACATCATTGTCCCTATCATGATGTCACACAAAGGTAAAACTGAAAATAACTTGCAGGTGTTAACAGATTTTTGCCAATTTTATTCCACATAATTTTTGGTGTATTACAAGTATATTGAAAAGTATGCCATGAAGCAATATTTTTAAAATATATTCATGAATTATTTATTATTGTACAAAACTATGTAACTGTCTTTGATATTTCCTTCTATAAAACTTATTCCAAGAAGAAACTTCATACTTTTGTTGGGTCCTTTTCTATTGAACTAAAATTGCATTTATTACCATACTCTCTCAGAATGTGTTGCCTGTAACTCTAATTTCCATATATGGGCACTGATGACATCATCACCCTGCAGCAGTCGTTTCTCCATCCAGCTAAAAATATTCCATCAAATTATAAGCCCCTGACATACAGTAAGTACTAATGCACAAAACAGGCTCTGATGTTCCTTAATCAGGGTTTGTACTCTTTGGAGCTTTTGAATTTCCATGACTTTCCATGACTTTTTCCATGACCTGTTAATATTTTCCATGACCTAATGTTTACCAATGTTGTTTGAAATTGTCAAAAACTCTTCTTGGTTTGAGGTATTTTCCAGCACACTAGCACAGTAGCCAAATTCAACAAGGAAAACAAGTGGTATTTTGAGAAATAAAGCATTTATTTATGTACTCAAGCTTCAATTTCTTTATAAATAAAAACTGCCACTGATCAGACAAGTACTCTTGTACACTGAACTTCATTTTCCATGACTTTCCATGACCCAAATCAAAATTCCATGACTTTCCAGGCCTGGAAAATGAAATTTCCAAATTCCTTGACTTTCCAGGTTTTCCATGACCCGTACGAACCCTGAGTAACATTTCAAGCATGAGCCCTTTGTCACTTACACCAGACACTGATGGACTTACCAGTATGCATAATATTTCAGCTGTGCGTTACCCTACTCTTGAAACAATAAGCACACACCAAATCCATCTTCTTCAACTTTTGGTTCATTTGATAAAATTCAATTCTAAACCTTATATTCACAAATCCATACTAATTACCTAGTATTTCAGAGAAACTCTCTTGAAAATATACATTGGCCATTTTCTTGTCTGTTATCTACCTTTAGAAACCAAAACAGTCCCATCTTGACAAATAAAACAAATACAGAACTTTGTAAGATACCATATGGATAGATAAGACAGACCAATTGGCAAAATAAGAACAGACACACAGTGGAGTAACTTACCTATCAGCCTCATCCAGCACCAGGATTTCAATGGACTGCAGGTCAAAGGAGTGTGCATTATGAAGGTGGTCAACCAGCCGTCCAGGTGTGGCAATGACAATATCAGGTCCCTTCCGCAGGGTCACCTCTTGGGTCTTACTGTCCAAGCCCCCTGTGAGACATTGATAACAATTAGAAAGCTGTCTTGATTGTCCAACTACATAATTTATTAAATTTAAAAAATTTCCCTTTTATGTCAATAAATTAATAATATTTACATTGGTAGCTAATTATTATTATTTTATAATTAGTTCATAATGATGAAGATAAACTATTTTGTGAGTTGCTGGTTGTAAGTTGCTAGTAAAAAGCTGTGTTTTGGGGTTAGGGCGATGCAAACTACAGCAGGGGTGGATCCAGGATTTTGAGCGGGGGGGAGTGGGGGGTCACCATAAGTGCAAGGGGATACATTTTGCAAGCACTGGAATGGCATTCCCTGCATTTTCGGGGTATTTTCACATATTTTCCTCCTACCAGAAAATATTTTCTTCTACTCGATCTCTCTGTTACCAAAGGTTGTTCAGTGAATTGCTAACTGCATTGGCTCCTGACAGTCCCAGCTGGCCGCCGGCCAGTGAACCCCCCCCCCCTGGATCAGCCAATGTACAGCCTTTGACTAGCAAGTTGCAAATACTCGTAGCTCACAACTAGCAACTTGAAAATAGTACTCTTGTTGAAATTGTGATTATAATTTCATAGAGTCTCTATCCCAACAACTGATGATACATACCTGCCGCAAGACAGACTTGAATGTCTGAGAACTTGGTCAAAGCCTTTGTCACTGAGTGAGTCTGTTAACATAACGATAAAAAGTTAACTCACGAAGTCGACAGGAAGAACTTATCAAAATAATAGATGGTAACTGCTCAATATTAATTATTTTTAGCAAAGTCAGCATTTCTCAGTCTCTAACTATGGATTCCAATAATTCTGCTCTAAGATTCATTTTACCAGTTGCTTTCCCTCTTTCCCTCTCACTTAACTTTTTTTAAGCCCCAGTCCATTTATATCAACATTTATCTTCTCCTTACCAGGTCAATACAAATATGAGCAATTCAGTAATGAGAATAAAGGAGCTGATCAGGAACAGGAAGTTCTTTTAACAATAAAAATAACAATAAAACATTTCTATAGTGCCTATATTCTTTTAGATGAATTACCAAATTCTCCCAAACTGCTTTACAAGAAATGTATAGAGGATAGTAAGGAGAATTAATAGTTTTTAATGAATTTCTGATTTCTGAAAATTATATTTTACGTTCCACAACTAAAGAATATTAAAATGAAACAACTTATTTTGAATGGAAAACCTTTGATTAAACAGGTTCTTAATAATCTTAATAATTTGTTCTATGGGCCGACACCAAATTCGTTTCAGAACACATTCTATAATCTGCCTCAATTGCCTTCTTAAACAGACCATCCGATTGAATAGTGTACTGGGAAACACAGGTTTATATTTGAGTTACTTATATTAGTCATTATTTTTAGCATATAACTTGTTTTTATTGGGTTTGGGAGAGATAATATGTGCGCATGCGCTATGCCGTGATACTCCCGCTTTAAGGGGCTTAATAGAGGAATTACAGAAACCTTAGAATTGAGATACCCTGATTGATCTGAAGGGAACAGGAAATCTTTGGGATGATTCAGGAAATCTTTGGAAGAGGGTGAAAAATGGGGTTAACTGACTAGCGTATAAATGCCAAATTTTCTCACTGTAAACGTATATAAAGGGTCATATTTTTTTAAGTATATGGCAAAAATCAGGCTAATAACAATAGCATAAATTTCCATTTAAGAAAAACTATGAACAATTGTCTACTGACTACTGACAAAAGTGCTTTTTTCTTACTGTTTACTGACTATGCAGTGGTACCCCATTTTCACCCTCTCAGAAGTGCTTGAAAATCTTCTGAAGTGTTTGTAAGGGTTCAGGGTTTTGTCAGAAATGTTCATACATTTATATAAAAACTTGGTGGCCACAGCTTTTGATTGGCTTAAGAGTGCTATGGAGGAAGACTGATACTAGAAATGCATGTGTTTTTGACATGATAATAAAAATACATGTGTTAAATATCACTTTTATTTTGCATGTAAATCCTGGTAATTTAGGGCTCAGTGAATAATAAAATAACGTAAATATGTATAAACTGTATAATTACTATCAGTACAAAGCAGGGCACTCAAAGTTTACACATCAGACATTGATACCTGAATTGCCAGTTCTCTGGTTGGTGAAAGGATGAGAACTCGAGTGACAGGTGTGTGGTGCGGGCGATACAGCAGGCGCTCAAGGATTGGCAGCATAAATGCTGCAGTCTTTCCTGCAATAGATTACAAAAATAAAAATTAATTATTTAATGCAATATAAATGCACCTATCAATGAAAACCCAGAGGATGGGGGGAGGGGGGTAACCATTGGTGGCGATTTGACTCAAAACAAAAATAGTCAAAATCCTGAGGGTGGGGCAAGACATTTTTGTCAAATCAGGTCAAATCTACATGTAGCCAGGTTGATTTTAGAAGACTTGCGATACTCTTTCAGGAACATGTGTTCATACACAGACCAGTCTATTTGTATTTCAACACTGTTTACCTCATATAGGTGCATATTTATTGGCAAAGCACTCGTTTATTGCAGACTACTTAGAGCAACGCGTTTGGAGTTAGAGACTCAACTCAGAGAGTGTGTTTGCCAGGGATGTTGGTGTTTTTCATTTGGATTTGGATGTGATTGAGTTTCCGCCATTTTGCCTTAGATTGAGCATGTGCACAGGGTCAGTGGTCACGTGTCATGAGAACCCGCTGACCAGCATTCAACAATATCTGAAACCTACTTAAAACCAGTTTTTCCAGTTTTCTTTGTACCATGTGATTTGACTTTGATAAATATATTTAGTTCTGCTCTGGAGTTTGTAGTGTGTGGTTCAGTTCTGCTGCATAGTTTAGTTTAGTTTATTTTACATTCTCTGCCTTCAGCCTGCGACCATTTTGCCACGTCCCCAATTCCCTCAGTTACATACAGCAAAAACATATTAAAATTAATGTTTCCAGGGATTTATTTCAATGTCAAATTCACCACCCTGGGGGGAAGGAATTTGTCAAATCCCCACCCATTGCTAGCTGATAGGTACACAAGAATGAAACTTGTTTAGTCACATACATGTATTTAATTATGACAAGGTTGACTGGTAACTATAGCCTCCTCTACAGGCAACTCTGTGGCTAATTATGACATAATTAATAATTTCTTACAATTAATTAATTAATTGATTGATTGACCAATTATTAATTAATTAATTAACTAATTAATTATTTCCCTGTCGCTTGCTCAGTCCCCATAATACCATCCTGGGGGATACTCGGCACAGTTTGGGTGGAGGGGTACTACCCCTGGAGGCTCTCAGATCATGACCCTGTTCATGAGAAAGCTCTCTTCCTATACATGTTTGTGACTAATGAAGGAAAAACCTTCCAGAGCCCATTTAGGGCAATAATGCAAATCCATATTATTGTCACAGGACTCTTAGTAATTCAATCAAAATCTATTTTGCTGTTTATTTAGAACAAGTGATTTCTGAATGACGGCACTTACATGAAACTGTGAAATGATTACCCAGCATGTATTTAGGAATTTGGTCAGACTAGAAACAAGCATTTCAATACAGACATCTTTTGCCAATAAAGTTGTTAAAATAGTGCATGGTACAGTACATGTTATAAAATTTAAAACTACCAACGTTTTCAACCTACACAGTCATTTTCAGGTACGACTGTGACAATTAGGGCTGGGACAAACCATAATTTATCTTGCCTATGAAGGTTTTTCTTGACCTTCTAAGCTTCATTTTCATCGTGCCTGTGACCACATGAGAAATACATTTTTAACTGGAGCTTTTATTGATTACCATATATACAAACATACCTTTGAAGGTTTTTTTAGGCCTTCGTCCCAGCCCTAGTGACAATAACATACCATGTTGTTCTGGATAAACGTTATGAATAGAGGCGTTTATTTGGACGTAGGTGTTTATTTGGACGTAGGTGTTTATTTGGATGCAGGTGTTTATTTGGACGTAGGTGTTTATTTGGATGTACATGCATGTAGGTGTTTATTTGGATGTAGGTGATTATTTCTAAGTTCAAGAAACGAGTAAACGCAAAACATTTGTTTCAATTTTTCTTCCGTTATCACACAATATTAGTTGAGGGTTTCTCACTTTACATAATGTGAAACTAAAATCTAAATCAGTAGAAAATACTGATTTGAAGTTTCAAATTGCATCAGTCAGTTCGAGTTCATCACCCATCATCTGTTTGCAATGAGATGTTGTTTGCCATGCAAGAGATGGAGGGAGGAATTTCTTCATGGAAGGGGGCATTTATTCAGGTATGGGCATTTATTTGGACGTGGGCGTTTATTTTAAATTTCTAAACTAAGAGGGCATTTTTAAATATTCGGATAGAGGCATTTATTTGGACGTGGATGTTTATTTGGAACAATATGGTAGTGAGGATTTGTATACCTTGTTCACAATCACAAACCAAAACATGAAAGTCCAAGAATGATACATTATCGGGTGGCACGTCCTATATATAAATAACATAACGGAGTACTCCCACCCTCACCTGCATCCCTGGATCCATGTAAATTCCAGCTAGGTTACAATTTACAG